>VDFB02385506.1:0-46243 GCA_007258455.2 Sequoia sempervirens | reverse complement strand
AAATTTCCTAAACATGACATTCAACAGTGGAAAGAATCCCTGAAGAACATTTCATGCCTCAAGGGCTACCAACTCAGCAAACAGAGTGAGTAAGACATCCGCATATGCTTTACATCTGTATGTTTTGTTAAATTTTCTTTTCTAAGAGCTAGTTCAATAGTCAAAAAAGGTTATTATTAAAATCAACTATGTAATGAGGGACTTTCTTTGGAAAGCTTCGAGAAATCATTTTGTACTTTCTTTGATAGCCTGGAGTAAAATCTGTGTAAGAAGAGAAGAGGGTCGCTTAGGGATTATAGATGTATAAATTTTTTGGTGAAACCCTGTTAGCTAAATTGGTGTAGAGATTTATATCTCGCATATAAATCTTGGATCAATATTTTGAGACCCAAATATATCTCAATAGTGTTCATTCTTGTAAGTTTCCCTAAATTCGACTATTGCAGAGTATTCTATAGTTTTTTTTTTTTTTTAACTCAAGTGCGGTTTGTACAGCTTATACCTTTTTTATTTGAATATCTTTTATTCTTATCCGAGGAGGTTCTTTTTGGCCTTTTGGCCACTCACCAATGGCTCCTCTCTTTCTGAGGCGATTCTTGAGGATTTATAATTCGATTTCGAAAGATAACCCTGATTTTCTTACTTTGGCCAGCGTCACTACTTTCTTTTGGTCTTTCTTCTATCTTGGGCACGACTTTGAGAGCTTTCACAAGAAGGAATTAAATTGCTCCCATTCTAATCTGAAGACTCTGATTTGGGTTGTTTATTTTCTTAGCGGGTGTGGAGGTTTTCTACCTATTGTTGTGTTTGGGCAAGCAGTGCCTTATGTAATTGCATCCCATTTCTCCCTCTACATGGTAGTTGTTTGTTTTAACATCCAGATCTTGGTGTTGTAGTCATTATGGCCTAAATTGGGATTTCTGGATTGAAATTTCCTACAGTTCTGAAGATTAATTTGAAAAATGTGGTGTTACAGGCACTCCAGTTTGGAAATTGCATTTGGTTCAGTTATGGCAAATATACCACTTGTTCCCTTCCTTTTCATTGTACAAGTCTTGTTATACGTCTGCTTCTTGCTATGCATTGCTTTTTGAGACTCTGGCTTCATATGTTGTATTGTCCTGTAGGCCTTTTATAATTTAAATTTTTTTTTTAATATTATCAATTTAAAAAAAAACACTCAATTACTTGCAACCTTATTTAAATTATATTTTTTGTTTTTTTTTTTTTCTATTTTCAGCGATTTGAGTAAGGTGTGTAATAACGCTGTGTGCGTCATGGCTAAGGAAAAGCAAAAGAGAAAAATTCCTTTCCAAGTTGCAAAATATGCTGTGCGACTTGATAAGCTTGTGAAAGATTTCCACGGCCAGTGCAAGAGAAATGGGCAGATGAGAGATAAAATAATTGGCATCTTTGGGATGGGAGGATCTAGTAAGACCACTCTCGCCAAAGATTTGTTCAATAGCAAATATTGTGTATTTAGTGGATCAACCATTTTGTTTGATGTGGGGGAAAATGATGCCAAAGGTGTGCTCACTTCTCTGCAAAGTAAGCTTCTGAATGATCTGTTTCTTGGAAATTATCATTCATTTTCTAGTATAGAAGAATGAATAGTCAAAATCGAGCATGACCTTCAAGGGAGCCATGAATCAAGGTTCCTTATAGTTATGACGAAGCTGAATTATCATCAGAAGCAGTTAGATGCCCTACTACCCATAGATGCCCTCAATCCCCACAGTTTGGTCATTGTCACAACTCGTGACAAGAGACTTCTTATGAAGGTTGGAGTGACAGTCCTTTATAAGATGAAAGAAATGAATCTAGAGCATAGCAAGGAGCTCTTCTGCTGGCATGCATTCCATAGACAATCTTGTAAAAGTGGATTTGAGAATTTGGTAGATAGCTTTGTAGAAGCGTGTGGAGGTTTACCTCTTCCTCTTCGAGTAATGGGTGGGCATGTTTTTGGTTGTGACAAGGCTTATTGGAAGTTACAATTAGGTGTTGTTAAGGAAAGTCTACATAGAGGCATAAAAGATACGTTTAAAATAAGCTATGATGCTCTTGAAGAGGATCAAAAATAGATATTTATGGACATAGCATGTTTTTTCATAGATAAAGATGTAAGCAGTGCCATAAGTATATGGAAGGCTTCAGGGTGGAGAGCCGAACATGCACTACAAATTCTCAAAGACAAGTGCCTCGTTGAAGTGCAAACTTATCTTGATCGGCTGCATGACCACAGTATCTTCCCTCTACGATCTGCCATTATGAGCCAACATTTATTTTGAAAATGCATGACCACCTCCGCGACTTGGGGAGAGAAATGGAAAATAATGAAATGAGCCATCGTCGTCGGCTGTGGCATTTTGAAGATCTTGTATGTTTTTTCTACGGCCTTAAGTTCATGTACTAGTTGGAAATGGTTTATCTTCTATAACATTTATGCGTAACTTAGATTGAACATTTTCTAACTACAAAAAAAAATTGAATTCAGATCCGAAGGAGAGAAATCAAGGGATTCCAAGGCACCTTCACTTGGTCCGAAGGAAAAAGTTTGAGATGTTCTAGTCTTATTCATGACCCTGAAAGTGGTTTTGATATGACATATTTTTTTGGGAATTCAAAGACATCAACTGATTTACAATGGCTTCAACTTAAATTTTATTGTGGATATTATCCATATATTCCAGAATGGATTCCTCTACAAAATTTGCACATTTTAAGTCTGTAGGGAGTATCACCTGCGAGATTGTCGCAAAGGGATGACTAGGTATATGCTTTTTCTTGATCAAAAATTAAATTTTGGTATCATCAGCATTCAATTAGTTCGTTCTTATAAAAATTTTATTATTGAAAAAAACAAGCAGCTTGAACAAATTGATTGTAAATTCCAAGTTCTGCTCAAGTTGAAAGAGTTATTTGGCAACATTTGGAATATGAATATTTCAAACTCCAATCTTAAAGATATGCTATTTAGTGATTTAAACAAACTTGTGAGTTCATTTGGAATGTTCAAACATTTGAAAAGTCTGCGCTTGGAGTTTCGATATGAGATCATGCAATCAAATATTGAATGGAATTGCTTGCTAGAATCTGTAAGAGAACTCACCAATCTGCAAAATTTATGGTTGAAATGCTTTAATGTAGAAGGGGAGTTTTCTTTAAGAAACAGGGGAGAGACAACTAATGATTGGTTTTGTATGGGAAGCCTTGGAGCCATAACTCTGTGTCACACATTAAAAACAACATTGGTCTTAATTAGTGGACAGTTCTGTCCCACCCTTAAATTTCTTAAGCTTTATTCCATGCCAGATCTAATTGAAGTGGATTTAACAAGGGTAACCACACTCGAATGTCTGGTGCTGTTGGAATGTGGAGAGTTGCAAAAAATAGTGTGCAATGATCTACTACAACTTGAAATATTTCGTATAAAGTTATGCCGAACTATCAGAGAATTGCCAAATTTTGGGTGTGTTGGTTGTCTCAAGAGGATCTATATTAATTGTTGTGTGAGAAGCTGCAGGATATATCAGCTATTGAAAGATTGTAGGCATTGAAGTGGATCTAGATTGGGTATTGTCCAGAGCTGAAGAATTTAAAAGCTATTGAACAATTGAAGGGATTAAAGAGAATCTGGATTCAGGAATGTACACAGCTGGAGGGTGTAATTTGTTTTAAAGAATTGAAGGAGTTGAAGAAAGTCTACATTGGAGGTCTTCGAAGGCTATAGAGTATAGAAGGCATGGAATTTTTAATACGCCTAGAGTGCATTATCATTGCTAAATGTCCGAAGCTACAGAAAATAAGGGGTATTGAAGAATTGGAAGGCCTGAAGGAGATGATTATTTCAGATAGTCCTATATGTTGGGGGTAGTAGGGGTGCTGATACACAGCTTTACTGCTATTACTGGACTGACAAACAGAAATCAAACACACAAAAAATGCACAGAGTACGCACAGTGATAACACAAACAAAAATAAAACTTGCATATATTCCTTGTTCTTTTCAAAAATACAAAAACTCAGATGATATTCTCTAATTTATATAAACAAAATAAAACTAAGCTATTTGGACAAATGTCCAATACAAATGGTGCTACTATCACACCGAAATACACAAGTTGCTACAATCCTGTAGTTGTAGCTGATAATGCGCTACGTCTGCTAATACATTCCCCGTGCTACTACTGTCATTGATTTGTGCTGAACATTCTCTTGTCCATCTACTGCTACAGGGTCACCTTCCAATACAAAAATTCTCTAAAAACTAACTCCAACGAATACTAAAGACATTATTTTTGTCTTTCTTCAAAATGCTCATGAGAATGAGCGCTACTTTCAAATTTGAAATTCACCTAACCTCTTTAATTTCTAGCAGGCTGCAACTGCTATTTCAAACTCAAAAACTTGCACCTCTTTTCAAATTCAAAAATACCAACCATATTGAATGTTGCAGGTTCGTTGGCTAGAAGTTGGTCTTCATCAACTGATGTTGGGGCTGAGCTGACAGTTCTGTTGACTGTAGAATTAAATAATATTCCAACACTCCCCCTTAATTTGTAGGTCAGCTATCAATCTGATGTTTCCTTCCAGAGCTAATTTTTGAAGCTATCCATAATGCCAAGCCTATCTCTTAGGCATTCAAAACTATCCTTAGGCTATGTTTCGGTGAAAATGTCGACAAGCTGCTACTCAGATCTAAAATATTGCAATTCAATCTCACCTTATCCTACCAACTCCCTTATGAAGTGATATCGAATCTCGATGTGTTTGCTTCTTCCGTGGAAGATCAGATTCTTTGTTAGAGCTATGGAGGACACATTGTTACAATGAATGACTATGTTGTTAAGTTGTTGTTGTTGTAAATCTGTGAGGATCCTCCTCAACCAAATAGCTTGACAAGCTGCTACATTTGCCGCTATGTATTATACTTCTGTTGTGTTGAGAGAGACAATTAGTTGTTTCTTTGATGCCCATGAGATTGCACCCAATCCCATGTTGAAGCCATAGCTAGATGTGCTCTTCTTATTATCTACATTTCCTACCCAATCACTATCCGTGAAACCATCCAACTTAAATTCATTTGATGCTACATAAAAAATGCCATAACTGGTTGTCCTATTGACATACATCAAAATCCTTTTTCCTACTTTCCAATGTGTTTCTTTAGGCTCCTCCATGAACCTAGATATCAAGCTTACCGCATACATTAAATCAGGCCTAGTTGATGTCAAGTGCATCAAACTTCCAACCATGCTTTTGTAAAGGGTTGGGTTCACTTCCTTACTACTGTCATTCTTGTGCAGTTTCAGACCTGTTGTTGTCGGTGTGGGGGCAGGTTTGTTGTTATTCATTTTGAACCTTATTAAAATATTTTTGGCATAGTTAGATTGTGAAATAAAAATGCCATGTTGTGTTTGTCAAACTTCTATCCCAAGAAAATACTTCAACAAACCTAAATCTGTCATCTCAAATTCATTTTTCATCACCTCCTTAAAATCAACAATTTTGTTGTCACTGCTACTAGTAAAAATCAAATCATCTACATACAAAACAATAATTAAAATATCACCTTCAGCTGATTTGATGTAGAGTGTCGGCTCACTACTGCTCTTGCTAAAGCCATTGCTCAACAAATAAGAATATATTATGTTGTACCATGCCTGAGGTGCTTGTTTCAGCCCATAAAGAGCTTTCTAGAGCCTATACACTTTGTCTTCTTTCCCTAGAACTTCATATCCAAGTGGCTGCTCCACGTACACTTCCCCCTTCAACATTCATTTAAGAAGGTTGACTTTACATCCATCTGCATTACTTTCCACTGATACTGTGCTATAACTACTATGACTATTCACACTATTTCCATCCTTCCAACGGGTGCATATGTCTCATCATAGTCAATACCAGGCTATTGTTTGTACCCTTTCACAACAAGTCTTGCCTTGTGTCTTTCAATTTTTTCTTTCGCAGTACACTTGGTCTTATAGACCCACTTTAGTCCAATCACTTGCTTACCCTTGGGTAACTCGGTCAACTCCCATGTTTGGTTCCTCTCTATAGCTTCCAACTCTTCATCCATGGCCTTACACCACTTCCTCGAAGTGTGTTGGATCACTATAGGAGAATAGTGCAAAATCCAAGTTCTCATCAAAATCAGCATGTTGTGTGTTGTCATAGATCTCCCTCACACTCTTTTCTTTTCTTGGTATCAATGATGCTAGTGTGGAATCTAAATTTTCTTTTGAGCTACTGCTACTCTAACCTTTCGAGCTACTATACTCCTGACTGTCGGAGCTACTGCTCTACTAAATTTTGGAGCTATTAGTCTACTGCCTCTGTTCAGTGTTGCCAAACTACTGTCTCTACGGAACACTGCCAGATTTACTCTTTTACTGTAGATCACCAAAGCTACTATTTTTCAATGCTCTATGGTGGTTTCTTGCTGAGATATTGCTCTCTTGAGCTCCCCCTATGTTTCTATCATCTGCAACTTCTTCATCATCAAGAGGTATTATAACAAAAATACCTGTGGTGTCATCCACCATTCCATCCCATGCTTCATTCTCAATAAATATAACATCTCTATTAATCACAAATTTCTTGGTGATGGGATTGTACAATTTGTAGGCTTTTGACTCCTCACTATAGCCTATGAAGATGCATTTTTCTCCTTTGTCTTCAATTTTTTTCCTCTTCTCTTTTGGCACAAGTGTGTATGCTACACACCCAAATATCCTCAAGTGCTCAACACTCCATTTATTGTTTGTCCACGCTTCTTGTGGAATCCTATCATGGATAGATTTTGTGGGGCACCTATTTAGTATATAAACTGTTCTTGCTATAACTTCTCCCCAAAATATGTGTGATAGCCCTTTTTCCTTCAGCATACTTTATGCCATATCTTGAATGGTCCTATTCTTCCTTTTCGCCACTCCATTTTGTTGTGGGGTATACCTAGTTGTGAATTGTTTGTGAATGCCCTCATTCCTACAAAAAATTAGGAATTCATTGGAGATGTACTCTCCCCCTCTATCTATTCTAAGGGCTTTGATATAATGACCACTCCCCTTCTCAACTGCTGCCTTAAACCACTTAAACTTCTCAAAGGCTTCCGATTTTTTTTTTCAAGAAATAGACCCATATTTTTTTACTATAGTCATCTATGAAAGTCATGAAATATGTATTTCCTCTTAAGGTGGGGGTTTTCATGGGTCCACACAAATTTGAGTGCACTAACTCAAGTGGTGCCTTTGCTCTCCTAGAATACCTGGATTGGAAAGTTGCCTATGTTGCTTTCCTAAAATGCAAGCCTCACACTTGCCATCGGGTTCTACAATGGATGGTAAACCCCTAAGGTTGCTGCCATAATAATGGGTTACACTTTTTGGGACATCCTAATTTTTTCCTGAAATCACATATTTTTAGAAAATACAATGATTTATGACTTTAAAGGTTCCATTTAAAATATTTTAATTAAAGAGGGATTGATCAAACCCCCTTGGATAGAACCTTGTTAGATTTAAACCATACCTATAATTGAGTCTCCTCTACACCTATCAAAATGCTGATAAAAAACCACTTTTGATTATCTTTTTAGGTGATCAAATGAATTCATTTAAAATTTATGTTTTGTAAGCCTGCAGCCCTTATTATAAGCTTCCCAAAAAGTATAATTTTAAATATGTTTAATTTGATTATTATATTTATTTTTTATTTCTTGTGAATGTATGATTTTTAATGAACATCAAATTCTTTATTTCACACATATGAAAAAATAGAAAAATAGAGAAAAAATTCTAAAAAATACATGTGCACTAGGTATTGATGTCCTTATTCCAACAAAAAAAAAGGTTAATTCAAATGAATACAAAAAAGTTATGCGGGCTGAAATACACCTCTATGCAAATTATAATTACGCTGATATGGAAAATTAATTAAAAAAAAATGTAACAAAAAATTATGAAAAAATATATATTCCCTAGATATTGGTGTGAAAAAATTGTATTTTAAAAATTAGAATTGTATCCTATCTATAAAAAAAAGTTATGTGGGCCAAAGTAAACATCACTTTTTAAAAATGCTAATTAGTAGAAAAAATAAGTTATTAAAAATTACATAAAATGATTCACAATTTATTTTTTAATTTATTTTTTTTAAATATAATTAGAATCTGCAAAAAATATCTAACAAATAACTAGTTTGATTCATCTTCAAAACCTTAATGGTTTAGCTACTATAGGTGTAAGAAAGTGAATGTCTGGTGAAAAATCTTGATTTTAATGTCAAGATTGGGAAAAAAGTATAACCCATTATTTTGGGATCACACCTAACCATACCTTTTCTAGACAATAAACTTAAACTTGGAAAGCTTAAGTGCCCATACCTTAAATTCCATAGCTTGGATGGTTCTTTGATGATTGTCTTGAATGCAGACTATTGTTCGACCGCCGACTGGTGTGAAACTATTGTCAGCGCCAGTGAACAATATTGTTGCTGACCATCTGTTGTTCCTGTCATAGGAACAATGTGCATCCTGAGAGGAAATATTTTGTTTCTCATCATCTGCACTACAACCATCACTCTTTTGCTGCCTCCTCTATCAAATATTTTGATTCTCCATTCTCCATCAGGATCTTGTAACCATTTTGGACCATTTTTCCAATGTTCAATAGGTTATGTTTTATGTTGGGGGCATAATAGACATCCTAGATTTGCTGCTTCTCACCATTCTTGGTTTGGATGCTGACTACACCTTTTCCAATGATGGGAACCTTCTCATCATTTCCCATTTTGATCTCAATTTTTAGACTGCTATCAATGGAGGTAAAGAAACTCTTGTTACCACTAATGTGTTTGTTGCATCCACTGTCCAAGTACCATACTTCATCATTATTGCGCTCAACAAGGTTGCAAACAATGGAAACATGGGACTGCTTGTCATTTTCAATTTTCTTCTCATTTGCTATATTAGCATTTTGGCCTCCATGGTCACGCTGCTCTTTTCTACATTCACTAGCATAATGGCCATACTTGTGACAGTAATAACATTACACATTGCTTTTGTCACTCCTTTGATTCGAACTACTGTTCATCCTTTAGTTCTAGTTTGCTGACAGTGAACTGCTCATTCCTTCTATGCTATCAAAACCTCTTCTTCCAGAATTGTTTCTGCCTTTTCCTCTTTGACCTCTTCCTCTATTGTTTCTTCCTCTTCTACAACCTCTTGCATTGGTCTAAGCTCTAAATGCTTGCTCTAGGGAAGGAGTGGATCTGTTCAATCACTACTCATGGGTTTATAGTGAACCCATCAACTCATCTATGGTCATTTGAGAAAAATCTTTTGACTCTTCAATGGTGACTGCTACATAGTCAAACTTTGTATGCAAAATTCTTAGGATTTTCTCAACAATCCTTTGTTCTTCCATTGTTTCTCGATTGATTCTCAGTTGATTTACTAGGGTTGAAACCTTAGTGTGGAAATCTGAAATGGACTCATTATCCTTCATTTCTAGAGTCTCAAAATTTCTTCTTAAGAGCTACAACTTAGTTAATCTCACTTTTTCAGTCCCTTTGTAGCTATTTCTTAATATATCCCAAGTTTGCTTTGAGTAATTTGCTGCTGCAATACATGGGAAAATAGCCTCACTCAAGGTTGCCTCAATCAAACTGAGGGCTTTTGCATCCTTCAATCTTATATCTTTCAACTAATTTTTTTGTTCATTTGAAAGGGCTACAAATGCATTTGGGTCTATGATATCATTGAACCCATTTGTGACCAACTCCCATAGGTCATTTGCAACTAAGATGGTTCTCATCTTCTTAGCCCATATGTCATAATTTTGTCAATCAAAATGTGGTGGCTGCTACCAACCTTTACTATCACCTCCTGCCATATTTCTCAACCTCAAATTTGAGAAAACTTAATGCCTAGATAACCTAGGGCTTAACCCACAATAAATAAATTGACTAACTTGACTGACCACCCAGAAAAACAGGGCTCTGATACCACTTTGTTGAGGGTGGCAGGGGTGTTGATACACAACTTTACTATTGTTACTAGACTGGCAGACATAAATAAAATACACAGAAAGTGCACATAGTACACACAGTGACATCAAGACAAATAGACAAAAAATAAACTTGCATGTATTCCTTGTTCTTTTCAAAAATACAAAAACTCGGATGATATTCTCTAATTTACATAAACAAATTAAAACTAAGCTATTTAGATAGATGTCCAATACAAATGGCGCTACTCTCACACTAAAATACACAAGCTACTACAATCCTGTAGCTATAGCTAAAAATGCGTTGTGTCTACTAAAACATTCCTTGTGCTGTTGTTGTCACTAATTTGCGTTGAACATTCCCTTTTCCATCTGCTGCTGCAGGGCCACCTTCCAATACAAAACTTCTCTAAAAAATAACTCCAATGAATACTAAAGACATTCCTTTTTTCTTGTTTCAAAATTCTCATGAGAATGAGTGCTACTTTCAAATTTGAAATTCACTTAACCTCTTTAATTTTTGGTAGGTTGCAACAACTATTTCAAACTAAAAAACATGCACCTCTTTTCAAATTCAAAAATACCAACCATACTAAATGTTGTAGGTTCATTGGCTACAAGTTGGTCTTCATGAACTGATGTTGGGGTTGAGATGACAGTTTTGCTAATTGTAGAATTAAATAATATTCCAACACTGTAATAAGTTGCATTGAAAGGTTGCAGGTATTGAATGCAGAGATTATTTTTCCTTTTAATTTGGCCCTTCTGTTGTGATTTTTAAATTTTTGGTTGCATCTGAATAATGTATTTCTAAATGTTCTGTTCTCAATTTTCCATATATACTATTTAAAATAATTTAGAGAGAGTGTTGTGATTTCTAAGATTACCGTTGGAGATTACAACTCTAGTGGGCAGATTGGTCATGGTAGATTTTATCACAAATGAAGATGAAAAAAATGATTTACATTTGGCCATAGGAGATCGCCCATGTCATATTTTAATGTAGATAAAATTGGTGACACATTATCTATGGTGGATGGTTTCTGTGAAATAGATTGGCAGGGAAATGATAGAGAGAGGCAGAGGAAAAAGCGTGCACAAGAATGAAGAACAAAAAACAAAGGTAGAAATAGAGCAGGCTGAAAATATTATATTTCCATTTATATTTTAAAACATTCAAAGCTCTGAATTCAATAACCCAAAACACAGAACTATAAACAATATTTGATTACAAGTATTTGTTCTTTCTTCATTTCATAGAGACAATGGTGATGGCACCTTCTACTACAGCCCAGCCAAAATTTTGTTTTACCTTGTTCTTTTTATTATATTTCTACTACTACAACAATTAAGAGTTTCTAGACTCTTCTATACATATCTAGCAAATGAGGGAAATCAAAAAAGATTATAAAATGCATTTAATAAAGATTTTTTCATCCACCGTAAGGAAGTCTGAAGAAGATAATAATGAAAAGCATTCTTTGACTCAAAAATGTCCTAATTTGGAGTGAGTAGGAAGGCACGTAACCTGCACAGAAATAGATTAGATAGAAAACATCAAGGTATATTACAAAATAAATGAGGTAGTTGGAGATTAACTCCAACACTCCCCCTTAATCACAACTACCTCTACTATTCCCAAATTTTTTCGTTGATGCACAAAATTTTCTTTTCCCAATGCCTTGGTGAAGATGTCAGCAAATTGATCTTTTGACCTACAATGTTCCAAAATGATTCTCCATTGTTGATCACCTCCCTGATGAAATGATACCTTGTATCTATATGCTTGCTCCTTTTATGAAAGATTGGGTCCTTAGATAGTGTTATGGCTGAGTTGTTGTCGCAATATATTTTTGTTGCCTCTTCTTGTCCATACCTCAATTCTTTTAGCATTCTTCTCATCCATACCGCTTGACACATTGCCCCTATAGCTACTACATACTCTACTTTAGCAGATGAAAGAGTGACTATTGGTTGTTTCTTTGATGCCCAAGATACTACACTTGATCCAAAATAAAAAAACATAATTGGAAGTGCTCTTCCTATCATCTATACTTCCTGCAGAATCACTGACAGTGTATCCTATCAGCTTGAAATCATTTGTCCTTGAGTAGAGTATTCCATAATTCCTTGTTCCACTAATATATTTCAAAATTGTTTTTCCAACTTTCTAATGAGAAACTTTTGGAGATTCCATGAACCTTGAAATGAGACTAACTCCAAACAATATATCCGGTCTTGTGGTTGTTAAATACATAAGATTACCAGCAAGTTTTTTGTACAAGGTTGGATTTACATCTGCTCCTTTGTCATCCTTGCTCAATTTCAAACCTGTCACTATTTGTGTTGGGGCTGATTTTCAATTCATCATATTAAACCTCTTCAAGATATCATTTGCATACTTAGATTGTGAGATGAATATACCTTTCTCAGTTTGACTTACTTTAATGCCAAGAAAATACTTCATTAAACCCAAATGAGTCATCCCAAATTATTTCTTCATAGCTGATTTGAACATGTCAATTGATAAATCACTAGTGATTATCAAGTCATCAACATATAAGCATACAATTATGATCTCACCTTGCTCATTCATGTTGGTATACAACATAGGCTCACTGCTGCACCTATTGAAGCCATTTTGCAAAAGGTAAGAATCAATTCTACTATACCATGCCCTTGGAGCTTGTTTAAGTCCATAGAGTGCCTTCTTGAGCTTGTAAACCTTGTCTTCATGACCCAAAATCTCATATCCGAGTGACTACTCCACATAGACCTCTTCTTCTAATATGCCATTTAAGAAAGCTGATTTCACATCCATTTGATATACTGCACACTTGTTTTGAACTGCTATGGCTAGTATTGTTCTTACGGTGTCTAGACGGGCTACCAGTGCAAATGTCTCATTGTAGTCTATCTCAAGTTGTTGTGAATAACCTTTTGCTACAATCCTTGCCTTGTGTCTTTGCGCATCACCATTTGCATTCAATTTTGTCTTATAAACCCATTTCACTCCTATTACTTTTTTTCCTTGTGGAAGGCTAACTAACTCCCATGTTTCATTCTTTTCTATTGCTTCAATTTCTTCATCCATTGCATTTACCCGTTTTTCTTCCTTGGTAGCATCTTCAAAATGAATTGTATCTTCAACATATGAATATAAAGCAAAAACAGAATTCTGACCTGCATTATTTTCACCATCATTTTGCTCATAAATATCTCTTAAACTTCTGATTTTTTGTCTCCTTAAGCTTGCTAATGTAGGATTGGACATGTCACTTGAATTTTTTGAATGTGGGCTAGATGGTCCAGCACCAAGAGTGCCAATTGATAATGGATTATGTTGCACATTTGATGGTGTATTTGCTTGTGTTTGTGAGGTTGTCCTTACATTTGATGGTGTCATTTGTTGGCCACTTTGTTGACCTTGAATAGCTATGGGAGGAGTCACATTTGAAGGAGTACTTGTTGATATAAAATCTTCATTTTCTTCTTGTAGTATTTTGGCTGCAATATTGATTGTTTTATCCAAAGTTCCATCCCATGCTTCATCTTCTATGAACTGCACATCTTTGCTAATAATAACCCTTTTGCTAATTGGATCGTATAGCTTGTATTCCTTTGACTTGTCAATATATCCCACAAATATACATTTTTCTCCTTTGTTGTCCAGCTTTCTTCTCAACTCATCTGGTACATGTGCATAAGCCACACATCCAAATACTCTCATATGAGAAACATTATGTTTTCTTCCACTCCATGCTTCTTCTGGAATCATATTGATGACACTTTTAGTGGGACATCTATTAATTATATATGCTACACATGCTACATTTTCAACCCATTACTCATTTGAAAAATATTTTTCCTTCAACATGCTTCTTGCCATTTCCACAATTGTTCTATTTTTCCTTTCAGCTACACCATTTTGTTGAGGGGTGTATTGAGTGGTAAATTTCTTGTGAATTCCATGGTCTTTGCAAAACTTTATGAAGTCATTTGAAATGTATTCACCACCTCTAGCTTTTCTGAATGCTTTGATGTGATTCCCACTTTGCTTCTCAACAAGAGCATTGAATTGACAAAAATAATCAAACACCTCATGCTTATGTTTTAGAAAACTTAGACCCATATCTTTCTTGTGAAGTCATCAATGAATGCCAAGAAGTAGTAGCTTCCACCAATGGAGGTTGTTTGCACCAGTCCACACAAATCTGAATGAATAATCTTCAATGGTTTATTTGCACGAATTGACTTCTCTGTTGGAAATGATTCTTTATGTTGTTTTCCCAAGATGCAACCTTCACATATTCTATCTGGTTTTTCTATTAGAGGCAGCCCCTTCACCATTCTTTTCTTATGCAATAAATTTAAGCTTCCAAAGTTTAAATGTCCAAATCTTAGGTGCCATAACCAATTCTCATCCTTAATTTTAGCTTGAAATATTTTTTGTGTGATTGTTGCGACTTTTTCTTCATACACTTGTGGGTTCAATAAGGGGTGTTCTTGAGCAAACTCTACATTTAAATCTAGTTTTATCCTGAGGGGAAACATTCAATTGCTTGCCATTTGGACTTTTGCTATAAGCTGATTGCTTGGTTATTTGTCTAAAATTGTGCATTCTTTTTTTTTGAAATAGACTCTATACCCCTTTTGAATGAGCTTCCCTATACTCATTAAGTTATGTTTCAGCCCAGGAACAAAATACACATCTAAAATAAACTTTTTCTCCCCCTTTTTGGTTAGAATGTTGACACTTCCTTTACCCATAATTGAAACTTTGTTGTCATTCCCCAATGTTACATCTAATTTCACACTCTCATCCAAACTTGAAAACATTTCTATGTTTCCACTCATATGGTTGCTACAGCTTGAATCTAAAAACCATATTTCTTTCTCACTTTCTTGTGCAACATTACAAGCTATGAACATGTTGTCTTGAGTTTGATTTTCTTTGGTAAAATTTGCACTTTGTTGCCTAGAATCATATTGCTTCTTTCTACATTCACTTAAATAATGTCCAAATTTCTTGCAATATAGTGACATTGAACTGAGGACTTATCATACCTTTGGCTTTGGGGATGATCTTGAGTTGATGTTTGATAGTTGACTCTTCCACTTGAGATTGATGGGCTGCTACCTCTTCCACTTGAATTTGATGGGCTGCTTCTTCCACCTCTATATGAGTTTCTTCCTCTACCTCTGAAATTTGTTCTTCCCCTGCCTCTACCATGGCTAATTGAAACTTGTGTCTTGAATGCATGCTCCAAATTTGAATTTTTTGACCTACTTAGCCTATCCTCATGAGAAATAAGTGATGCATGAAGTTCATCAACTGAAATTTGTGAAAGATTCTTGGTCTCTTCTATGGCCACCACAATAGATTCAAATCTTGGAGGAAAACTTCTCAAAATATTTTCAACCACTCTCCTCTCTTCAAGGTTTTCACCATGAGATCTAATTTGATTTACCAATCCAATGATTTGAGTGAAAAATGAGTCTATTGTATCTAATTCTTTCATGTAGATGGTCTCAAAATCCCTTCTTAGCATTTTCAACTTAGCTATTTTCACTTTTTCCATTCCTTGATTAGCTATTTGAAGAATATCCCATGCTTGCTTGGACTTTGTTGCTGCTTGAATCCTTGGAAAAATGCTTTCATTTACTCCTTGAAAAATGAAGAAGAGGGCTTTTGAATCTTTCTTTTTATTTTCCTTCAATATGTCTTTCTCTACTTGAGTTAATGCATTATATGTTGTTGCATCTGCTGGTTCTAGGTAACCATTCTCAACAAACTCCCATAAGTCTTGAGCAAAAAATAATGCCTTCGTTGTAATTGCCCAATAATCATAATTTTTTCCATTGAACTGAGGAATTTGTGGGTTTGTCAAACTTGTGTTGGGAGCTACCATTGATAAGTATGAATAACCCTTCTAACTCTTTGAAAAAAAATTCAATCACTTTACCTAATAACTTTCAGCTCTGATGCCATTGATAGAGAGATGCAGAGGAAAAAGCATACACAAGAATGAAGAACAAAAAACATAGATAGAAACAGAGCAAGATGAAAATATTATATTTCCATTTATATTTTAAAAGATTCAAAGCTCTGAATTCATATAACCCAAAACACAGAACTGCAAACAATATTTGATTACAAGTTTTTTTTTTTTTTCTTCACTTCATAGAGACAACGGTGATGGCACCTTCTGCTACAGCCCAACCAAAATTCTGTTTTACCCTATTCTTTTTATTATATTTCTGCTGCTACAACAATTAATAGTTTCCAAACTCTTCTATACATATCTAGCAAAGGAGGGAAATCAAAAAAATTATAAAATGCATTTAATAAAGAGTTTTTCATCCACCGTAAGAAAGTTTGAAGAAGATAATAATGAAAATAATTCTTTGACTCAAAAATGTCTTGATTTGGAGTGAGTAGTAAGGGACGTAACCTACACAGAAATAGGTTAGAAAATAGCAAGGTATATGACAAAATAAATGAGGTAGTTGGAGATTAACTCCAATAGGAAACAATATTATGGATTGGAAGAAAAAATTAAATGAGATGATCCATTTGTTTCATAAGAGCCATCATTCGCTCAGTACATTCATCTTTTGTTGTGTGCTTCAGGATTCTCCTGCGATAGGGGCCGACATTTTAAATGGGACCAGGATTATTCTTGACAAGTATCTTCACCTAAGACACATAGATTCCTTTAGGGGTGGTGCAGATCGGATCTATATATGCATGGTTAATGAAGAAAGGTTATTTGAAAATGAGTCCTGGATTCCATTATCTAGTAACATAGAGAAGGCATTTTTTATGGGAGTGAAAGCAGGAAAAGAAAGGAAAGCCCTCCACATATTGCAAAGCTTACATGCTCAATTATGCCTTCACAAAAGCAAATACTAAGACGAAGATCTTCTCCACTTTGGGTGTGTTGAGGATGAGAATGAGACTAATCTTGAAGAGGAGCATAATAGTTATGTTTATGATTATGATGATATCTCTGTCTATGTTGAACACGATGAAGAATATAATGGTTGTGGTGGTGACGATGATGATGATTACAATGGTAATGTAACTTAATTTTAATTAAAAATTTTGTGGTTAGAAACGAGGTTATGCATATTTTAAGAGGGTTTTTTATAAATCTAAGGGGATCTTATATAAAATGATTTTTTATTGGTTGATTTGTCAAAGGTTACACATATTGTGAGATTTGAGCTTGAATAATTTTCTGCAAACAACTATTGAGTCATCACAAAATAAGTTTTAGGTGTCGTTTAATAGTAAACTAATTGCCATCTAATGGTAAAAGCCTCCAAAATCTCACTATCACATAAAAGCTAGAAAAACACCGATTTTCCGACTATATGGGAACATTCTATTTACATTTGCAATGTTTTTGTCAATTTGATGGCAATTTTCTTTCTTAATTTGCATTGCTTAATTTTTTAAATTTGTATGCAAAAAATCTATATTTTCTAAGTTTATTTCATTCCATTATTTAACATATACTATTAATTGTTTAATCTAACCACATACAACTAAAATTTACAGCATAGGACACCCATACACACCCATGCAGAAACACGTATTCTTTATAATATTAAAATAAAAGTATTCTATCGGTGTAATCCATCAACCTCCTTTAAATTCAAGTGCTAGTTATATTAATTCTTATTACAATCAATCAACATTTTTTTAATTTAAAGACAAGTTAAGCTAATCAAGCACATATTGAAAGAAGTCATTCATGGAATTAAAATTTATTGGGATAAGTAATGTAAACTCTTAGAGAGTTTGTAGTTGGAGACAAAATTTTCTTTTTCTTTTTAAATTTTTTTTAGCTTGCTATTTTTATTGCTTTGGATATGCCTATTTTAACTATGATATTACACATGTTTATTACATTTACTCAAGTAATATAGGATAATGAGTTGCATGTTCTCCTTCTTTCATGAGATTCTTTTCACTAGTACAAAAACAACAATATATGACTAAATAAACTACTAAAATTGCATATAAATGACTAATTTTGGTCACGTGACCATTAGTAGTTTATTGCTGGTCATTTATAACAACCAAATTTATGAATAAACTATTTTAGTCATTTATCCAATTATTGATTTGTTCATTGATTTAGTCATTGATTTAGTCATTAATTTAGTCATTGATTGTTGTTAATTGGTCATTTATTTAGTCATGGTAGTGATCTATTTAGTCATATATTTAGTCATTAATTTAGTCATTGATTATTGTTAACTGGTCATTTATTTAGTCATGGTAGTCATTATAGTCATTTATTTAGTCATGGTTTAGTCATTTATTTAGTCATGTTAATCATTTATTTAGTCATTTATGAACTAATGCTTTCAGATGTGTATGCAAACTCTTATGTTTGGAGAATGCTATTACAATAACTAGTCTATGAAATTGCAAACCAAGAGAAAATTTTGTTCCGGTTGAATAATATAAAACTTTAAAGCTCTTATGTTATTAAAACTTCAACAAATTTGGGATTGAAACAACATTGGAAAATAATTCTCTATATATTCAAACTGTATATAAAATATGTTACAAAGAACTCTATATATAGAGTTTTGAATACAAAATCTTTTGCAGTATGCAAACTGCTAATTTATTATACTTTTAAAATTGAAAAAAAACTAAAACTAAATGGTGTGAATGTATGTCTTCAGTGATGCCACTATTGCACATGAGATGGGCAGTAAATGCATCCAGTAAGGCACTGGTTTTGCATTTTCTCCTTGCTCTGTACCTATCCACAATCAAAAAATAAACATATTACTAGGTAGCATAAACAACGAATATCTTAAAAGTAGATACCCATAAGCATTAGAGTAAGTCTAATAAATAAAAATGCATAGAATTAATGATATTACAAAAGAAATGCATTTGCAAAAGAATTAATATCAGAGTAATATCTTAAATATTACTAGTTTATCAGAGCAATATCTCCTTGCTATGTACTATCCATAAACATATTACTAAATAGTTGTAAACAATGAATATCTTAAATGCAAATACCCATAAGCATTAGAGTAAGTCTAATAAATAAAAATGCATAGAATTAATGATATTGCAAAAGAATAAATATCAAAGTAATATCTTAAATATATTACTAGATTATCAAAGTAAGTCTAATAAATAAAAAATGCATAGAATTAGTGATATTGCAAAAGAAATATTGCAAAAGAAATAATCTCTACTTTTTGATTTTGGATTCAATTATTGTATTATTCTTTAAATCAAATCACCACAATATCTTGAAAAATTAAATTTCATTCTAAATTTAAATTAAATTCTAATTTCTAATTTAACAATTACTAATTTAGATATAAAAGCAACCTTTCTTTTTAGTTTTTCTTTTCTAATGAAAAAAAAACTAAAAAGAAAGATTGCTTCAAAAAAACTAAGCTAGTAATAAAATTATTTAAGAAATTTCATTCTAAATTTAAATTAAATTCTAATTTCTAATTTAACAATTACTAATTTAGATATAAAGCAATCCTTTTTAGTTTTTCTTTCTAATGAGAAAAGAAAAACTAAAAAAGAAAGATTGCTTCAAAAACTAAGCTAGTAATAAAATTATTTAAGAAAAACTAAAAACTTCAATTTTATTCTAAATTTAAATTTCATTCTAAATTTAAATTAAATTCTAATTTCTAATTTAACAATTACTAATTTAGATATAAAAGCAACCTTTCTTTTTTAGTTTTTCTTTTCTAATGAAAAAGAAAAACTAAAAAAGAAAGATTGCTTCAAAAAAACTAAGCTAGTAATAAAATTATTTAAGAAAAACTAAAAAAATATTAGAATGTCTCTTGATAACTAAAATTCTATTGTAATAAAATTATTTAAGAAAAACTAAAAACTTCAAAAAAACTTAAATGTATATTATCAGCAGTGAATGGAAGATACACTATGAAGCTATGAATGTGCTCGAAATTATTGAAAGCACTGTGAGAATAAAATGGGTTCAAGAATACAAGCCTAGATTATTTACAAAATCTACTTCAAGAACAAAATCTGAAAATGAATGAAAATAGGCCAGAGATTTCAGGAAATGTCAAAAGTTGTGATATTAAGTGGAAAGAAGTTGAAACAAAGCCCTCTATTAAAATCAAGATTTCCAATAAATATAATAATTCTCTCAGTTATGAAGGCCCTCTATTAAAATCAAGATTTCCAATAAATATAATAATTCTCTTAGTTATGAAGGTGCTCTCTGGGAATTCAGACACACTTTGGCTGCTCCTGTCGAATCTGTCATTCATCCCATTCACAATTAGACACTTTACTTGGATGAAGAGCATAAAAGAAAATTAAAGAAAGAATTTCAGGGCATGCCATTTATATAATTTTTGGAGTTTCCTTTGTGGAAACGTCAAGTATACAAAAGTTTGTTTTATTGAGTATTAGGTCTCTACCACACAACCATGAGGAAGAGAAAATGAACATAAAGAAAAATATCCAGAATGCTATGAAGGTCACGACCATTAGAACATAGAAAGCCCTCAAAATAATGAAAATAGTAAGTTGAGAGTGCAAAGTTTTACATTTTCTATAGAAAGAAAGTAACCCATCAAGATTTGTGCAGGGAGATACAAGGGTTTTTATCATATTGCCTCTACTAAGCTCGAATCGAGCCTATTCTCATAGAAATTTAAGAGATAAGAATAATGAAACTTACACAAGATTGTTGTAAAGGAGACAGCCCTCCAAAGTCTTTAGAAATGAGCCTCAAAGATACTCCAATGGCAGTCAAACAAAGAGGAGAGATATCAACAAATGGTAAGCAAAGGAAATACAACAGAAAAATACTCAGTCGCGACCAAGTGAGCTCGATAAAATGCTTCAAAATGGAGAATACTTTTCAGTTTCAAAACCAAAGACTTACCTCTGCAAGATTTTTTTCTTCAGGAAAATCATCAGAAACAACATAATGAGTCACCATTCCACTCTCAAACCCTACCCAGGCATGGCAAGTGTTGAGTTTTCTCCAAAAATACAAGTGAAAAATGAAATGAGATTAGGGCTCGGTTTCTTTTTGATTTAGGGTTTTTTCATTACCCTAGGCCCAATGGTTTATTTTTCACATTGTATTAAAGAAAATAGGTACCTTTTTATGATTTTTATTAGAAAAATCAAATACCATCACCCACTTTCCCGCTTCTTTACTTCATTTGATTTTGATTTCAAAATTAAATCTCCAGCTTTTAAATATATTATAATATTATATTTATATTATAATATAAATATTATATTATATTATATTATAATATAAATATTATATTATATTATAATATAACAATTATATTATATTATTATATAATATTAGTATTTAATATATTATTATTATTATATTATATTATAATACAATACACTTCCTCAATTCAATTTTTTTTAATTAACCACTTTAATATCATATTGTCTAATTTTTATGTGACTAATTATTTAGTCATTTTTATTTGTGTGACTAATTATTTAGTCATCTTTATTTGTGTTTTGAAATGAAAGATAGCCCTCAAAATGCAATTGGATTGTTTAAATCATATTTTATTAGTGAAATTGACCACAATTGTTCTTTGATACATTTGACATGCTAACACAATAGGAAAATCAAACTGGCTTCAAATCATAGTTAAAAACATTAATGATTCATTAACATAATGAGTAATAAAAGTTAAAGAATGTAAATGTTAAATTTTTTTATAAAATATGTGAAGGCCTTAAGACTGCACCGAGAGCCAATGCCTTCTATGCAATAGGTATTTTTGGTGCATCAAGCAACCTAGGTGGCCAAATGGCCCACTTAGGTAGGGGTTCAATGATCAAATTCAAAAAAAAGAAAGAGTAATAGTCATTTATTTAGTCACTAATTTAGTTAATTATTTAGTAGTCATTTTTATTTGTCTGATATTAGTCATTTATTTAGTCATTTAGTTGTGATTTTACTTGATGACCAAATTAGTCACTTATAAATGACTAAATTAGTCACTTATAAATGACCAAATTAGTCATTTATTTTCAAGATACTACTAGTGTTAGTCACGTGACTAAAAGTTTTAGTCAAGTAGTCATTTTATTTACCAAATTCTACTAGTGTTTTTTTATCCTCATAGAATTTCAAACTTGAATAAGCAATCCCTTGTTTTATGTTTTTATGTGTTTTCTTCATACTCCTTGGATTTGGAAACTATAAAGCCATTTATAGTATAGCCTTTTTATCTTCTTCAATGAACTCAATAGCTTCTCTTTGTGAGCTCAAGTGATTAGATTCATTATCTTATTTTTGTTTATAGATTACAATTTTATGGTTTGAATCTCTCTTCAAAAAAAATTGGGTTATCCATCTACTTCCATATTTCTAACATGATTATATTAAAGCTCATGTTTTGATAGTTTTTGAATACTAGAATTCTTGATTGAAAGAATAGAGTTTCTTTCGCAAGAAATTATGAATTCCTACTTTCTCTTCTCTTATATTATTGAATGATCTAAAGAATTAGAAAAGATTTATGAAAATCTACTAATCTTTTGTGTTAAATGTATGTTCAATAAGATCTAGATGATTACATAACTTCTAGTTATATTAATTTCATTTTCATCTATTCCAACATGTGTGAAAATCTTGAGAAAGTTAGAAAAGGCTTTCATTTCAATAGAATTAGGAGATTGTATGAAATAGTAGCAAACAAGAGTTTGAAGCTTAGATCAAGAAGATTTGATGTTTTGACACCACAAACTTTGAGCATTCCATGTATTTGTAAAACTACTTTATCAAATTAAATTACACAAATTAAATATACAAATAAAAAGGAAAAAACCTTAAATATGGTAATCTATTGAAGATATAAGGTTTCCACAATCCACAATGCTTCTTGTTATTGTTTTTGGATTTGATTGTATATGACTTTTTGCATTAATATTTTGGATCATACTTTGTGATCCATTATTAGGATGGTAATCTATACAACAATTTTAGAGGAGAGTAAGTGATTCCTTTTTCATTTTTGACAGATACACATGTATTCTTAAGCAAGTTTTAGAAAACAAAAAGAATAGTTGTGAAAGATGAAAACAATTGATTTTTATACAATTATTTCTATCCCAATAGTCGCTAATGAGTCTGAAAAATAATATTGTTGTCTTTTGAATACTTGGGATACATTATAGACAATTACTATTGACAAAAGTCATATACAAGATATATTGTAGACGATTTGTCATTACAAAACAAAGGCTAATCTTAAATAGAATCTAGCTTAACAATTAAAGACAAATTTTGGTGACTAAAAATATAAAAAATATTTATGATTTTTTATATGAAGATGTAAAATTACTATTTACTATTTGATCAATGAATATCATGATGTTTAATAGAGTGCAAAATAAAGGTGATAAAGTGACACCTAAGGGATCTAGCACTTGTCTTATTAGACATCAATGTTATGTTTTTAATTTTTTTTTTTTTAACTGATTGTGCAACAGACCTTCATCACCACAGACAAATGAAGAGCCAAACCCAAAGCTTGAGATCGAATAAGCTGACATCAATATTAATGTTGATAATAAAATATATTCTAGATTTGTCAAACTGTCAATAACTAACACTTGTATTATAAGGAGGTGCAATGATTATAATGATAACTAATTATATTTGTAATAAATTAAGTATAAATAAAAAGATGTAATAGAAAACATGAAATTTGATTTAAAATTTTAATATACTTAAAATAATATCTAAAATTAGATGCGTTGGCATGAACCTATTTTTTTGGTTATGATCAACCGTACAAATTAACAATGCAAATAAACTCATTCCATGTACAACATGTTTGTATTATACATGGATTATTTTAGTGGACCTTCATTTTTATTTGTGTTTGAGCGCCATTCACCTTAATTGTTGATGTAGTCAATTAATGTTTTTGGCAGATTATGATGTACATTAATTAATTGCTTCTTTGGTGCGTTGCAGACCACAAATTACATGCGGTTTAACCTCATTTCTCTTTCAATATTCAGTGAATGTTAATTGCACCACATCAAGAAAATGAAAGATTTTCTGCGGAATATGATACCTGTCAATTGCACCGCATGAACATTATGAAAAGTTTGGTACACAATTAATACTAGATTTAATCAGGAAAATGATTGCTACCTATAATAATCTAATGCCTGAACGCTGTAGGTGATGTAAATCTGCATTGTTGATATGGTAGCATTAAGTTTTCCATTTAGTTTTGTATGTCATGGATGGGCAAATTTACCTGCTACAAAAGTGACGTATCATTAGATACTGTTTAGGCTGAGTTTAGGTTTAGTATACCACCAATGAATAAGATATTGGATCTGATGTTTGACACCCATAAGCTTCAAGTATACGTAAAGCCGTGCAAACTAATCTATAAATGAAAAAAAAACAAAAAATCTAAAATATGGCAATCTATACATCATATTTTAGAGGAGAGTAAGCTGTTGAGTACTGAAGCCCAACGGACATACTATTTTTTCTTCCAATTTTTTTTGGTCTATTCGCATTCCTCTTTGGAGTAAATTGTAATTTAAAATATGCTGCATTTCTCATTGTAAATGTTGTTGCTGAGAATAATAAAATTCCTCTGCTCAGTGTGGATGTAGTCATATTTTGGTGAACCACGATAAATTCTAGTGTCATATTTCATTTATGTTTTCTTATCTGTAATTGCTCTGTTTTCTACATCTTTGTTCTCGCTCATTTCTTTTACAATTGGTATCAGAGCTGTATGGTGATGGTATAGCTGGTTGAGAAAATCGGTGTTGGATTTTCGAGTCATGGAGGAAGCAAAGATAGAGAAATTCTTAGGTCAGAATTTCAATCTATGGAAGGTGCAAATGGAATCATTGCTAATAAAGGAAGACCTCTCACTCACGCTTGATGGGAAAGTGAAGAAGCCAAGTTCGATGACAGATGAAGAGTGGGAGAAGTTGGATAAGAAGGCAAAAGCTACAATTTTCCTCTCACTGTCCAGTAATGTATTGTTTAATGTTTTAGTAGAAAAGACTTCGAAGGAATTATGGGATAAACTTTCTTTGATGTATGAAATGGCTTCAGCGTCTAATAAGGTTTTTATTACGAAAAGGTTATATAACCTGAAAACCAAAGAAGGTGGAATTTTGTCCAACCATCTTAATGAACTTAACACATTGGTTACTCAATTAGTTTTAGTGGGCATTACCTTGAATGATGAGATTAAAACAATTTTATTGTTGTGTTCGCTATCTAATAGTTGGGAGGGAGTTGTTATGGCGATGAGTACTTTTGTGGCTGCAAAAAATAATTTGAAGTTTGATGATGTCGCAACTACTCTTCTCAGCGAAGATAGGTGAAGGAAGAACCGAGAGACCTCTTCAGGAAAATCCCTAACTATTGTTAGTAGAGGTAGGCCTTGACATAGAGGCAAAAACAATAACAAGAGAAGATCAAAATCTGCAAAAAGATCAAAATCCAGGGGTAGAATAGGTGTCTATTGGGTTTTTGGTAAGCCTAGTCACACTAAAAAATATTGTTATTCCTATAAGAAGGCACAAGAGAAGTTTAAAGACAATGAAGTTAATGTTGTTTATGAACACAATGATAGTGTTTTGGTTTTGGGCAAGAAATAGTTAGGTGCCTTCATTCCTAACTATTATCATGGGAGCTGCCATGAGACTCAGTTAATTGAATTGTTTTTAATGAAATATAAAAATTCCTTCATTTCTGACTATTTCAAAATTTCAGTGTTATATTGTGGAATCTTTTGTATGTTGTGGGTGTTCTTAACAAGGCTTTCATAAGCAAGTGAGTTGTGCATATATATTCTTTGGTTTCCATGTTCCATAAGGCATCTGTCTAACTTTCAGAGAATGTAATCAGTCTAACGTCCTTCTCTTTTAGGGCCTTCATTTTGGCCATGAATGCACAGACTTAGGCCTTCTTTCTTATGTGAGATTCTAAAAAGGTAGTTGTGTAATGGTTTTCTATGTGATAGGTTCTGAAAAGGAAGTTATGTACTAGTTCCATGGAGGTCCCTTCTAAGAATGTCAAAGTTGTAGATGGCCATGTTAGATTTTTGAAAGTATGTTCAAGATTAATTTTAAAATGATTTAGTAAGTCAATACTATAAATATAAATCCAAAATTAATTTATCTTGAGAACTATCAACATCAATTTTCGTATGTACATCCATAATGTAAGGGGGGAAGATTCTTTAAATAATATAGAGAGAAGGAATCTCTAAAGAAGAAAATAAGACATTCCAAACATATTTGAGCATGGAAGAATTCACACTAACTTGATTTGTTGATTCAACCTAGATTTTTTATAAGGCTTTTAAAAGGACTTCCTTACAAGTGGACAAATATTAAAGAAGCTTTCATAGTGAAATCTTAGCATGTGTTTCTCATATTTTTTTATGAGGTCACATATCTTATGGAGAGGTAAAGGACGAAGATGAATAATAGTGGAATGGACAGTAAGGATGAATGCATTTCTTTACAAGCGGACAAAGATTAAAAAAGTCTCATAGTGAAATCTTAGCATTTGTTTCTTGTATCTTTTTTATGAGGCCACATATCATATGGAGAGGTAAATGAAAAAGATTAATATTAGTGGATGGGAGAGTGGGGATGAATGCATTTCCTTACAAATCTAGACAAAGATTAAAGAAGGTCTCATAGTAAAATCTTAGCATGTGTTTCTTGTATCTTTTTATGAGGTCACATATCTTAAGTAGAGGTAAAGGACAAAAATTAATATTATTGGATGGGAGAGTACGGATGAATGCATTTCCTTACAAGTGGGCAAAGGCTAAAGAAGGTCTCATAGTAGAATCTTAGCATTTGTTTCTTATATCTGGGTATCTGCAGGATCATGATAGGCCAAAAAGTGGCAATATGATGGGTATGTGGCTGATGACTTTTTTTTTACCCAAAATTGATGAAATGAAAATGGTTTTTCAAGGAGATTCTCATCTTTCCACCATTATAAATTATGTTTTACTTTGAATTTAATAAGTAATTATTATTTATTTTCTATTCAAATTATGACTAAATTCCTGATTGATAACCTGATTGAAAAACATCTACAACTATCAAACAATATCACATTTTTTGAATCCAAAACATGTGTCACATTCTATGCTTCACATACTATAGGATTAAGAAAAGAAAAATTTAATTTCATGAAGTTTTGACCAAGTCAAGGTGGTCATACATATGAGTTTTTATATTTTTTAAAAGTTGTAATAAAAAATCATAATTAATTATTTACTTGGAATTTTTTTTTTTTAAAATGTGTATCACATTGAGGCATGACTCCTCTACTTATATCTAAAATCTTATAAAAAAATATTATCATTTTATTGTGGTTAGGATGGTCAGACAGACACCTACTTCTTATTTTTTCCCTAAAATTTAAGTACTACTGCATTGAAATTTTAAAATTTCACCAAATAATTTTTTTTAAACAAACCTACTATTTTAGAAAGTACATTCATTTTGCTACAGATTCTATTCTTACATATTTTTGAAATAATATAGATAACTTATTCAAATTTTTACGTCAAGTGTGCTAATTCTTATTTTATTGAATTTTTTGCCACTTAAGGGCCTGCTTTTTCATTGATGATTCTGCACATACCCATCTTTATTATGAGGCCACATACCTTATAGAGAGGTAAAGGATGAAGATTAATATTAGTGAATGGGAGAGCAAGGATGAATGAATTTTCTTACAAGTGGACAAAGACTAAAGAAGGTCTCATAGTGAAATCTTAGCATGCGTTTCTTGTATCTCTTTTATGAGGCCACATACCTTATGGAGAGGTAAAGGACAAATATTAATATTAGTGAATGGGAGAGTAGGGATGAATGCATTTCCTTACAAGTGGATATGATTATTAGAGGTGTTCAGAGGTTATGTATGCAAATTTTTAGGTTCTATCTATCACTCTACATTGAATTTTGTGTTTGACAGTATGTCTATTTGATGAAATAGGGTGTCTAGGGGCAATGAGATTGCTTTACATTTCTCCATAGTAAAGGTTCTTGTCTTGTAGACATGGGAACATACTTATTTTCTATACCTAGATTTCCTTGAAGTTTCGGGTGTTGTGGTGTTTCACAAGGTTGTTTGGTGTGTTGGATGTTTGTGCCATTCTATTTGGTTGCATAGAATGGTGGTGTTCTCAATTTCAGGTGGTTTTGGAAAAGTTACAAAATATTATGATGATGATGGAATATTCTAAAATCTTTTATGAACATTTTGGAGTGTTCTATTGTGGTCTATAAAGTTGTTTTTAGACTTGGCTAAGCATGAACTTAATTTTTAAGGGCATTAATGTAGGTTTGGCTGACTTGACATGTTAGCACTAATTGCAAAGGATAACTGTTGTTTGTGGAAATTTTGAGAAGCGTGTTGGTATAAATTTGGGTCCTACTTAAGTTGTGGTGTGGTCTAACTTTAGTTCTTTGCATCTTGGAAGTGTTTGGTGTCAACCTATTTGATGTTGCACGGTTGAGGTGCATATGTTTCCTTAAGGCGGACCTAATTGAGATTTTTTTAGGTCACAAATGGTATAAATACAAGGGGAGTTGTTTTATGGAAAAATTAGAGAGTGTTTGTGTGTGATACAAAACACGTGAAAGTGATCAAGTGTGGTGATTTGAGTGTGATATTTAATGCCTATGACTCCATGATTTAATGAGTAGAAGGTATATATTTTAGTCTATTGAATGAGTCTTTTATGCTTTAGTGGAACTACATCTTTGAGATAAGAGAGATGCATTATTAGCAGCTCAAATTGGTAGTGAGCCACTCCTTCTTCCTTCTTTCTTTTGGATAATGAGTCATTTAGCAATGATCCCTTCTTTCTTTTTGGTAGTGAGCCTTTTGGCAGTGAGCCTATTGTATTTGGTGTTGCTATTACTTTATATTGTGAGCTAATTGCCACTATGGTTTTTCCCTTCTTCAATTTTCCATGTAAATCTAGTGCTTCTATGTGTTTTATGTGTTTTCATTATTGTTTCCCATGTTTTCATTCTATTAATGCTTAATAAGGGTTTGAAAATATATTGAGGGATTGAATGTTTAAAGTATACAACTGATTCACCCCTCTTAGCTGTCTTGTGCACCTAAATTTTTGTTCTTAACTCTATTTTTATGGAAATTATCTTTCCATTTCTTTGAAGGTAAAAAATGATTCACCTATGCAAAATACTATCACTTAGAATGAAGATTAATATGGGCCCCAAATTACCCTTTCTCCATTGACCAACCAAATTAAAGCTAAAATTGATACCAAATATAGGAAATAGTACTACTAATCCAAATAGAATACTATTTGTAAAATTTAATAATGAAGACAAGGAAATAAAAAAGATAACTAGCATAACAACTTAGTTAATAATGAGTCCTTTTACCTCATTTTTTTCTTTTTTCCTCCAATTGAATAGTAATGGAGTGCACCCAAAAGATCCACTTGATGTCTTCTTTGTGATGTGTGATAGATTGGTGGATGGAATGTGGTTTCTTAGTAAAATAGTAGCATGATGCTTTGATTATGATGATAGATGAAGAAAATGATAACATAATAATAGATTGGAGGTGAAAGGAAAGTCCATAATGTTGTGTGGTCGCTGAAACTTGGAACCTTAGAATCAAAGTTTGAAGTTTTGATGTTTTTGAAACCTCCAACCCACCAACTAAATCCACACACCATAACTCAAAGGTTATGTATGCATGAACTTAAGCTAAGTTCAACAAAGTGATCCAAGTCAGGGAATCAGATAATTATGTAAATTTAGAACTTTGCAACATGGTTATAAAACTCAAAGGACTAGTGACTAAGCTTGCTTTACTCCCTTATTTTGAGTCTATCATCTCTCCAACAACCAGCTATAACATTTACATGAATTATTAATGAAATATGATCAACGATCTTTCATTAATCTTCTTTGTCATTATCCATTGATGTATGTTTTAATTCTAGTTTTAGTTTAATGAACCAGTTAAAGTACCTAGATTAAAGCATGAATTCATATAAATATTTAGTGGATCTGATAAGTAATCATGAAGATTGTATTTATGTGTGAATTGTAATGCAATTTCACTAAGATTATGGATGTGTTGAAATAAATCACCTTATAGTTCATATTTTAATTGTGTTAAAGTTAAAACTTGAACATGTACTCAAAAATTCATCACTCGACTCAATACTTAATAACATATTAACAATAGTATTAGTAGCATACACAACAATGAACATCACCAATCATTTAAAGTGTGTTTAGTAGTTGAAACCACTACCAGACTTTTTATTCAAATGATAAAATAAATAATATAGATAATTTAACATCAACACATTACTGAAGTATGAGTTGGAACAAAGAGAACTCTACATAGGGTTGAGTTGGAACTTGGAAACTCATATTAATATCAAAAATCAAAAATAAAATCACTTCAACACCTTTTCTAGCAACTTCCACTATTCAAGTGGTGGAATTGTCATTTGTTCTAACTAATGTTGTTTGATATGAAGATTTGTTAACAATTCATGATTTAAACTAGAACCTATCTTGGATTCTTCAGTCAATTTTACATTCAAGGTTAGTAGTGGTTTGATGGAATCCAAGTAGTTCACAACATCTGGGTTCTGAGGAAATTGGACAAAATCAATCTTCATTGCATCCTCCATCTTCTTTCTAAAATCATTATTTCCAATGAATTGCTCATTTGTGTCAAAAGACTCTGGAAACTAAGCTCTATGAAGTTCCTTACCTTTTCATCCACCTTCTTCATCTTTTCTATAGAAACTCAAATATCCCTTTGTTTCACACATTCTCAAACATTTTCAATGATAGATGACAATGTCATTGATGTAGCAAGCCAATTAGTAATCCCTTTTGAATTCAAAACATTGTCACTAGCTTTGTAGACTATTTGCTCAATTTCATTTGTAGATTTCTCTAATGCTAGCACATTTTTGTTGTCCACTAAATATTTGTTGAGCTTCTTATGATGTTGTCCATTTTTCTCTCCTCCAATTTTCATTCCCATTGTGTGCATTTCCATTCGCAATGCTTAGTATTGGTTTTTCTGAAGTGGATTTTTCCTCATATTTCTTGTTGCTCTCATCCATCCTTTGCTTCAGTTCATTCATTGTAGTCTCGTTTTTCTTATCTTCTTTTCTTGTGGATGCAGAGGCAAATTTTTTTATTCTTTTTTCTAATCTTTGATCTTGTTATCTGTTATTTTCCTCTATGCTTTCTCATTTTCTAGGTCTTCCTATAACTTTTAAATTTGAGTTTGCAACCTTTTTTCTCTCTATCTTTCTTTAGGAATGATTTTTACACCAATTCATTGTTCTTCTTTGATACATTAATTTTGTTAGTATTTTTGAGTTCAGAAAAATCCAATTGAATATTGTTCACTTGGAATTCAGATCGAGCCATTTGATTTGCTAGTTTGTTTTGAATTGCGGGAACAAGAAATGTGTAATCCATGATTTCTTTATTTGTGTCAAATGTGGGTAATACCATGGTTATTGCAGGCTCTGAAGTTTTACCAAATTCACTCTCCATCAATTGCTTATTTTCTTTTTTATTCATGTATGATTTCTTTTGAAACTCTTCAATGTAATCAAAACCTAGGGATGCAAGAACAATGGAATGCTTGAATGGTGAAGGACTACTAGTACTACTACCCATACCATCACCACCAGAGGTAGTGCCAGTTGCACTAAGCTCTCCACCATGGGCATGTCCTAGTTGTGATTGTGTCTAACCATGAGTTGAGGATGAGGATTTGAAGCTCTATCAAATTGAATTGTATTCCCTAGGTCTACTTTTTCACCTCCAAGCTGAAGGCAAAATTTATCAATTTATTTTCTATGCTCTACATCTATTACCATCCAAGGGCCTTGTCTTTGGGATCCCAAAGGACCACCTTCATAACCCATTTTTTCAGCTATGGTTGCTCTAGTAGTATATGATTCTTTTGTGGCCTCACTTTAACAAATCTTGAAATTGACATGGCTTTCTTCTTCCCTATCACCATTAGATTCATGATCACTTTCTTTATCTTATTTTTCATCTAGATGCTCTAAATTCCACCATTTTCTAAACTTGCTATCTTCTTCATTATCTCCATACTTTGCAAGAGCTCTTAGATCACCTAGCTCCCTCCTCATAGACCAAAAGGTAGTAATTTTTTTATTGTGACCAATTTTTTCTGTAACTTCCTTCTTTAGAGAATCTAGCATTTTTACTCTAGTAGATGGTTTAGCACTTTTTTGATAAAAATTGTTGTACTTCTTAACTGTCTTTTGATGCAATGCCATAATTTTTGCTAACAATTGTTCAAAAGAAATACCATTCTTAGCAACACTTTTCCCTATTGCAATTTTGACATCATCCCAAGAATCCTTGTTTCTCAAGTTTTGAAGAAAGGGTTTACTTTGATGTTGAATTCTACTTGTAGCATTCTTATTGAGCATAATCATTGATTTAATGGTGTCACATGGATCATATTGTGAGTGATAGATAGCATCAAAATAAATAAAATATTTGAAAGATCATGTGCCACACTAAATGATTTTATATTGAATGTGATCCCTCCACATGAAAAAGGTAAAGAAGGAAATAAGGTCTTCTTCCCTCAACTGGTAAAGTTTAGTTCATCATAACTCTACATCTTCCTTACATATTCCAAAGAAAAAATCGTTTCTGTCAAATATATTATAATTTTGTATGGCTATACTCCTGATCCATAAAATATTAGCACAATATATTCTTCCATTAAGTACCAATCAGCCAATTCTATTTATTTTCCTAGTTGAATGCAGTTTCTACATGACATAGGCAATCTAAACATTGGAGTATTTGTAATTGCTTGACACAATGGAGCCAAAAAGTAGTTTACAAAATGATTGTAGTTCCTTTGAGAATCATGCAACCTTATAACAGTGGTCCATTCATATAATGGATCCATTTTCTTTTTCTCGGGATTACTATTACTATAGAACTGAATTTGAAGCTTGTTGGTCTGAAACATTCCTTTGAATTTGAATAGAAAAAGATAGCACAAGTAGGTTGTGAACCTAAACGTCTTGGTGGAACCTCTTTTAATCATTAAAAAATGTTTATCCATGGATTCTACAATGTGCTCAATAAAATTATATTTGGCATGTGGAACACCATGTAATGGATATTATACACCATTTCAAGGAGGCATGCACCCACTTCCAAATTTCTATCCAGTTTGAGGAAAAATGCTAGCATGGAAATAGTGTCATAAACCCATGGTCTCAAAATATCCAAATCATAAGGAGGTTTATGATCACCTTCAATTTATTTCTATCTTGAACTATTCTATTTAAGAAAGAATTTTTCTCCATTTCATCCACTGCTTTATAATCACTAGCAAGCTTTTCCAAGTCAATGTGGACATTTCCAAATTCTTCAGTTGTAAACCCCAACACTTTTCCAAGTTCTTTTGCATTAATGGATAAAAATTCTTCTTTTCTATCTTTATTAACAATTGCTTTTTTGTTATCATCATAATTTTGGGCACAAACCATGATAGGCAAGGGAAAGCCTCATGTAACATCATGCGCCCTAATCTAGTTACCCATGGTGCACTAATTTACTATTAAATTTTGTTTGCTTTGAGGCCTCATTCTCAGATGAAAATATAAGTTATAAGGTATGCCTACTATAGGTTTTAGGATCATAAATTTCATGGTATTCATCAATGAAACCTTTGGTTTTAAGCAATTTTGCATAATGTATTTTTTATTCGACATTGCTCTAGTGGTACTGCTGGTAGATGTATGCTTATACAATGTGAAACTGTGAATTCCCTATTAGTCCTCCTTAATTTTTCTTAATTCTTAAGTCTCTTAACCCTAAACCCAAACTTCAAAGTTTGAAAAAATAAGATTTTAAGAAACATCAAACGATGAAACGTAGCCGCAAGAATTCTTTCACTTACCCAGATTTTGATTCTTGAAAAGATTAATGCTGATAGTCATGGAAACTATGTTACTAGAATGGATTTGCAAAAGTGGAACTATGGAGCCCAGAACAAGGTGGTGTGTTACAATGTGCAAACTAAAGACTAAAATCTCCCCATGTGCTGACCCTCTCACTTAAAAATAAAATCACTTAGTAGTATAAACTAAAAGTGCTTTTTTTCTCGAACATTAAAGTGAATGAAACTAAAATTTCTATGTGTTGCTTCCAAAATACATAGTACATAATTAGTACATGGTTGTCACTGACAACATTTAAAATTAAAATAAGCCATTTAGTCCTGCATCGACAATAAATTCTAAACTATTGATATTTGTAAATCTAACAATTATAGGGTGATTCTAGAGGTTTAAGGTCACAACCCTAGCACTTTGTGCATTTCATTCTAGAATGAAACTACAACCATACATCAAATGTTCATCAAATGGTTGGGTAATTTATGATATAAATAATAAACATGTATTTTAAAGTCTTTTTAACCATTAATTCACTAAGATTGACATCAAGGCCTTTATAAAATGGATTGTAATGACACATTAATATCACAACCATTAATAGCATAGTAACACTTAACATTGCAAAGGACTTAATAAAAAGAATTACAATGTCACATTAATAGCACAACCATTAATAGCACAGTAACACTTAACGTTAGAAAGAACTTAATAAAAGGAATTACAATGTCACATTAATAGCACAACCATTTATTTTATTACAACTAAATTATAATGTCACATTATTACATAGTACAAATACAAATGTAAGCGCAAGCACCAAGCTTCTTCTGGACTGCTGGTGAAAACGTAAATGTAATACATGTTTTTCTGAAAATAAATGGGACTTGTTGGGTCAACCATGCAGTTTGAAATAAATGCATGGGACTTCTGAGATCAACCATGGTGTCTAAAAATAAATGCATGGGGAAAGTTGGGCCAATCAAACTAGGGAAATGGGAGTTGTGAAGACACAAAATGTACTTCTCCCCTTTGAAAATCAGAGTCATGCAAAAGATGAGGGGTTGTAAAACTTGTCATCTTCTACTTGTAGCTTCCATGCACTAGAAGAACACTTATCTCCATTAGATCTCCTCATCCTAGCTCAAAAACTATCTGAGAAGTCAGGTGAACCAAATCAACTTCTTTCCAATTCCACCCATTTTGAACTTGAAGGAAATTGGTCTTTACTCTATAGCTACATAATTGTAGGCAGAAAAATTTAGAGTATCCCCAATAATGCCACATCATCTTCTTCTTGAATACTTATTAACCCTACAAAATGAAAACCATTATGACAATTTGAACATTGCACTCAATAGTAAAACCTTTAGCCCACAACAAATGATTTTAATTTTTAGTTGTGCTCACTATCCTTATTTATGGGCCAACAATGCCACCAATAGTGCCACTACCAACTCGGTCCCTGTGTACACCTCACACATGTCACATGTGAGGTTAGGCATAATCATGATTCATAATTGTGATTCATGCAAACCAAAAAAACAACTTAAATTTTAACTAATTCGTGTAACTTAAGCCTTACATTTATTTAAATGTTTAATTTGATTAATGTATGGACTCTGACATCCTTGCTAAATGAAAAATGTACCTCAAGCTAACAAGCTATCAATTTTCAAAGTCACCAGTGCCACTCAAACGATATGAAATCATTACAAATCTTGTTTTACTATCCATTTAGTCTTGCATTGGCAACAATTCTAAACCATTGATCATTGTAAATCTAATAGTTAAAGGGAAATTATGGAGGTTTAAGTTTGCAAGACTAGCAGTTTGTTTATTTCATTCTAGAATGCAACTACAACCATACACCAAATGTTCATTGAACAGTTGAATAATTTATGAATTATGATATAAATAATAAACATGTTTTTTAAAGTTGTTTTAAACTTTAATAAGCTAGGATTGACATCAAGGCCAAGGGGTCGGTAACTTAACATTGCAAAGGACTTAATAAAATGAATAATGATACTGGGAACTAGGGGAGGTGGTCAATGACAAATTAGAAATCAATAACATTTTGGTAACCCTAACAAGAGTGACAATCGACAAATTTTAGTGTTTATAATATTCTTTTTTCAATTTGATGACAACTTTTTGTTTTTCATTTGTATTGCTTTATGTTTTACTTTTAAATCTACATGCAATTATTTCATAAATAGATAATACTTAATTTCTTAAAGGAAAAAACAAAACTGATTTGAATAAATTCATAGACACTCAACTTAGAAAATAACTCTTTACTATAAATTTATAACAAAGGTTAACACAACACAACCATTTATTTTATTACAACCAAATTACAATGTCACATTATTACATATCCTTTTAAAGATGAGTAGTTATAGAGCAAGAAAGCTTTTATTTTGTATAAATAACATAATTCACTTTACATAGACACAATTTATTCCAAGTTATTGCTCATGACAATGGATTACAAATTGATTCCAATTTCTAAGGTTATGTCAATGACAATGTAATACAAATGTGACACTAAAAATAAATGCATGATTCCAAATTTCCAAAGCTTCTGGTGGTGAGAATGTAGTACAAATGTGGCACTGAAAATAAATGCAAGGAACTCACCTGGCCAACCATGCTGGGGAAATTGGAGCTATGAAGATACAAAATGTGCTTATCCCCTTTGAGAACTAGAGTCATGTAGAAGATGAGGGGTACTAAAATTTATTCCATCTTCTACCTACAACCTCCATCTATTTGGATAGCACTTATGTCCATCAAAGCTCCTCATCCTAGTTTAAAACCTGTTTGAGAAGTTAGGTAAACCAAATCAACTTCTTTCCAATTCCTCCCATTTTGAACTTGAAGGAAATTGTCTTTTACTGTATAATTGCATAAGTAGAGGTAGGATAATTTAGAGCATCCCCAATAATACCACACCATCTTTTTCTTAAATCCTTATTAACTCAAAAAAATGAAAACCGTTATTATACTATCCACTATCACTAACCCTATTTATGGGCCACCAGTGTCGCTACCAACTTGATTTGTGTAAACCAAAAAAGCCAACTTGGTCTAGTCGTGTATCTTAAGCCTTACATGTATAATTAAAATGTTTAATTTGATTGGTGTAGACTAGCTACATGCAAACTATACCTCAATCTGACAAGCTATGAAAATCACCATACTCTAGTCACCACTACCAGTGACACTCAAACATTATGAAATCATTAAAAATTGTGTTTCATTAAAGCTATGAGTTGTCCAATCAATCACTTCAGATGTTCAAAAGATTGAGAATTTCAATTAAATGAAATATAATACGTCGAGGCATTGAAAAGAGAGAAATGATCCTTGATCTCACCATGTGTCCGCATCTAAGAGTTCTAGTGTTATTATGGAGGTTTCAATTCACAAGTCTACTGCTTCAAAGATTTACTTCTGGAATACAACTATAGTCGTCCATCAAAAATTCATCAAATGGTCATGGTTATATTGATTTTCCTTTACATCCTTTGTGTAAAAAATTCTTAAGTTTTTAAGCCTTGCTCCTATGTTCTTCCTAGGCAGTCCCTCTTTTGAAAAAACCTTTATGCGCATGCATATTTTTTCCACTTAAGTTCTTAGATCGCTCATTGCCAAAATCCAACCCATCAGGTTCATTACCACAATGATGAGACTTGATCTCACCATACATTAGCATCTAACAGTTCTAGTGTAATTTCAAAGGTTTCAATTTGTAAATCTAGTACTTGAGAGATATACTTCCGAAATGCATCTACTATTGTCCATCAAAAATTCATCGAACAGTCGTGGTCCATAATATCGTGTGGTCACTAAAACTTGGAACCTTAGAACCAAAGTCTAAATTTTCAAAGTTTTTGAAACCTCTAACCCACCGACTACAAAGATGACCAAGAAAGACTTACAACTAACGTTGGGAAAAGCACCAAAGCCTCGACTTTGTTGAATTATGATAGGAAAGGTGGCAAGGACAGTGCATTTATGAAGCAAAGATTGTGGGGATATTGGAGCAAGTGGACATGAATAAAGGATCGATGGGTAATTAAGATTAGTACATGTGGAGTTTGGAAAATTATTACCTCTTGGCCCTTGATTATCAAAGTTAATAAATAGAGTTTGGTGTGGAGAAGAAGGCACACAAAAAGTATGAAAGAGTGGTGGTGGTGGCAATGTAGCTACAATAGTTTTCAAATGGAGGCCAACTTCACTCTATGTTTGAGGTGGCAATTAAATCTATTTTATGGTGAAGCTTCTGACCAAACATTAATGGGGATGTTTTTATTCACTAATAGGAGGTTGGTACAAAGTGTGCAGATGATTTTGGGGAAATCCTTTAGAAATCTAAGGCATAGATATAGAACTAACATGAATGTATACTCCTTGATTATAGCATGGGGTTTGGACTTAGGGGAATCGACAAGCATAGTGAGAGAAGTGATGGAGATGATTATGTATAGAGATTTCTTGGAAGGATTAGAAACAATACTTGAATGGGAAGTTCGAGGAGAAGGTTTGGACATCTGGGAAGGCTTTGAAAATGTGGAACTTGAAGGGGTAGAAGGATGTATCCCTTTCATGCATTGGCTAGAGGATGAGATTAAAAATCGATGCAAGAAGCAAGGTTAGGTTGGAAAGAATTGAAGCTCTTTATAGAGTTGATGAAGGTGGAAGTAATTATAGCATAGGCGAAAGCGGAGGCAGAGCGCATGGAAGCATAGGCGAAAGAGGAGGCAGAGCACATGGAAGCATAGGCGAAAGTGGAGGCAATGTGTATAAAAGCAAAAGGACAGAATGCGAGGAAGAAAAATATGAAAAGAAAAGAAACAAGGAAATTTGGTTATGAAACGAATAGCAATAGTTGAATTTGTAGTTTTTGTAGGTTTTTTTCAAAATTAATGCAAGACTAGTACTAAATTTTTGGCTTGCTGGGGGTTGAACCCTATTTACGATTGTACAGTGTGAATAGTAGGTACTACGAAGGGTAAAAGAACAAAAATATTGTTGAAATATGTAAGGTAGATAAAAATAGTTGTGGAACTGGTTTTAGTTGGGCAGGGTTACTTTTTCTATTATGAAGCATGTTAACATGCTTTTTTGAAAAAATTGTTATAGTTGTAGGTGATTTTTGGATGGTTGATGAAAACAATGAGGCAAATGATGTAATCTTTATTTTCATGCAATACAAAATCTTATTACTAACAAAAAAAATAAAAAAATCTAATGGTTCTAGTGTTATTTCAGAGTTTTCAATTCGCAAGTCTACTACTTTAGAGATTTACATCTAGAATGCAACTAGAATTGTCCATCGACAATTAATCGAATAGTCGTGGTTATATTGATTTGCACTAACACTTCGTCATTGCATTTTTTTTATTAGTTTGATAATATGTTCAATTCACCAATGTTTTTTTCTTAATCTTTTGAAAATAGGTTTAATTTTCCAATGAATTTTATTTTTTAGTTTGAAAAAAAGTTTTAATCACCAACAAAATTATTTTTTCTGGTTTTAAAACAATTTTAATTCGCCAATCAAAATATTATATTGGTTTGAAAATAGATTTTAATCGCCAATGGAAAAATTTTAGTGGTTTTATTAAATTTGCATTTCACCAGGATTTTCCAGAGACTTCTAGTGATTAGAAAAGATTTGCAAATGGCCATTATTTTTTTCATGAAAAATGAAAAAGTTCACCACTAGAATTAATATTTTTATTAGAAAGGATGCAAGATTCACCAGGATTTTACACCTTCATCGAGGGGGGGGGTTTCTTAAAGTTTTCCTTGATATTGGTGTTAGCTCATTCGCTCTTAGGATTTGGGTTCGAATCTTTATTTGTATGTGGTGATGAAGGTTTGTTGTACAATTAGTTAAAATAAATAAATTAATAAGCATAACATTGATATCTAATAAGATGAGTGTTAGATCCCTTAGCCGTCACTTTGTCACCTTGATTTTGCACTCTATTAAATATCATGATGTTCAATGATCAAATAGTAAATAGCAATTTTACATCTTCATATAAAAATGTGGTAAATGTTTTTAATTTTTACTAACCAAAATTTGTCTTTTAATTGTTAAACTAGATTCTATTGAAGATTATCCTTTCTTTTTTCATGAAAAATCTTCTATAACATATCTTGTATATGACTTTTTTCAATAGTAATTGTCTATAGTGTATCCCAAGTATTCACAAGACAAAAATATTACTTGTCACACTCATTAGCAACTATTGGGACAAAAGTAATTGTATAAAGATCAATTGTTTTCATCTTTCACAACTATTCTTTTTTCTTTCTAAAACTTGATTAAGAATACATGTGTATCTCTCAAAAATGAAAAAATAATCACTTACTCTCCTCTAAAATTGTTATATAGATTACAATCCTAATAATGGATCACAAAGTATGATCCAAAATATTGATGCAAAAATTCACACACAATCAAATCCAAAATTAGCAAGAAGAAGCAATATGTATTGTGAAAATCTTATATCCTTAATATATTACCATATTTAAGGTTGTTCCTTTTTATTTGTATATTTAATTTGTGTGATTTAATTTGATAAAGTATTTTTACAAATATATGGCATGCTTAAAATTTGTGGTTTCAAAACATCATATCTTCTTGATCTAAGCTTCAAAGTCTTGTTTGCTACTATCTCATACAATTTCCTAATTCTATTGAAATGGAAGTCTTTTCTAACATCCTCAATATTTTTAGACATGTTGGAATAGATGAAAGTGACATTAATATAACTAGAAGATATGTAATCATCTAGATCTTATCAAACACACATGTAGCACAAAAGATTACTAGATTTTCATAAATATTTTCTAATTCTTTAGATCATTCAAAAATATAAGAGAAGAGAAAATAGGGATTCATAATTTCTTGCAAAAGAAAACTCTAATCTTTCAATCAAGAATTATAGTATTTAAGAACTATCAAAACATGAGCTATAATATCATGTTAGAAATATGGAAGTAGATGGATAACCCAAAAAAAATTGAAGAGAGATTTAAACCATAAAATTGTAATCCATAAACAAAAATAAGATAATGAATCTACATCAAGGGCTCAAAAAAAGAAGCTATTGAGTTCATTGAAGAAGAAGAAGAAACTATACTATAAATGGCTTTATAGTTTCCAAATCCAACGATGATGAGGATAACACATAGAAACCAAAAACAAGGGATAGTTTACTCAAGTTTGAAATTCTATGAGGATAAAAAAAAAGAATCTCATGAAAGAAGGAGAATATGCAACTTGAGTGAATATAATAAACATGTGCAATATCATAGTTAAAATAGGCACAACCAAAGTAATAAAAATTGCACACTAACAAATTAAAACAAAAGAAAACTTTGTCTCCAACTACAAACTCTCTAAGAGTTTACATTACTTATCCACATAACTTTTAATTCCATAGATGAATTCTTTCAATTTGTGCTTGATTAGCTTAACTTGTCTTTTAATGACACTAATAAAATAAAACACAAATAATAAATTATTTATATACTATCAAAAAACTACCAAAATAATATATACATATATATAATATTATTTTTAAAAATGATATATTAAATAAAAAGAATGTTGATTAATTGTAATAAGAATTAATATAACTAGCACTTGCATCTAAAGGAGGTTGAAGGAATGGGACGATAGAATACTATATTTATGTTAATATGCTAGAGTGTATGTGTTTGTGCATGGGCATGTATGGGTGTCATATGTTGCAAATTTTAGTTGTATGTGGTTAGATAAAACAATTAATAGTATGTGCTAAATAATGGAATGAAATAAACTTAAACAAATCTAGATTTTTTACATACAAATTTAAAACATAAAGCAATGCAAATTAAGAAAGAAAGTTGCCATCAAATTGACAAGAAACATTGCAAATGGAAATAGAATGTTCCCATCTAGTTAGAAAATCAGTGTTTATCTGGATTTTACATTATAAGTGAGATTTTGGAGGTTCTTACCGTTAGATGGCAATTGATTTACTATTAAATGACACTAAAACTTGTTTTCTGATGACTCGATAATAGTTTGTAGATGTAAAACTTGTTAAGACTCAAATCTCACAATATATGTAACCTATGACTAATTAAATATATTAATACTACTTTTTTAGATATTAAAATCAACCAATAAAAAATCATTTTATATAAAATACCCTTAAAATGTTTTAAAAAAAAAAATCTTTTAAAATATTCATAATCTCATTTACAACCACAATTTTTTTAATTAAAACTCAGATACTAGTAATCATCGTCACCACCAACACCATTATATTCTTCATCGTATTCTAAATAGACAGCCATATCATCAAAATCATAAACACCACTATTATGCTCCTCTTCAAGATTAATCTCATTCTCATCCTCAACACGCCCAAAGTGGAGCAGATCTTCCTCTGAATATTCGCTTTTGTGAAGGCATAATTGAGTAAATAAGCTTTGTAATATGTGGAGGGTTTTCCTTTCTTTGCCTGCCTTCACTCCCATTAAAAACGCCTTCTCTTTATTACTAGATAATGGAATCCAGAAGTCATTTTCTAATAACGTTTCCGCCTTAATCACACATATATAGATCCGATCTGCACCACCCCTAATTAAATCCATGTGTCTTAGGGGAAGATACTTGTCAAGAATCATCCTGGTCCCATTTGAAATGTCGGCCCCTATCACATGAGAATCCCGAAGCACAGAGCAAAAGATGAATGTACTGAGCGAATGATGGATCTTATGAAACGAATGGATCATCTCATTTACTATTTTCTTCCAATCCATTATATTGTTTCCCTTCCAGTCTATTTCACAGAAACCATCCACCATAGACAATGTGTCGCCAATTTTATCTGCGTTAAAATATGACATGGGCGATCTCCTCCTGTGGCCAAATGCAAATTCATCTTTTTCATCTTCATTTGCGATAAAATCTGACATGGCCGATCTTCCCACTAGAGTTGTAATCTCCGACGGCAATCTCTGAAATCATAGTGCTCTCTCTAAATTATTTTCAATAATATATATAGAAAATCGAGAACAGAACATTTAGAAATACATTATTCAGATGCAAGCGTTCCAAAAAATACAAAAATCGCAACAGAAGTACAAAATTGAAAGGAAATAATGTCTGCGCTACATACCTGCAACCTTTCAACGCAACTTATTATAGGACTATCTGAAATGATCATCTCCTTCAGTCCTTTCAATTCTTCAATACCCCTTATTTTCTGCAGGTTCGGACATTTAGAAATGACAATGGTCTCCAGGCGTATTAAAAATTCAATGCCTTCTATACTCTGTAGCCTTGGAAGACCTCCAATGCGGATTCTCTTCAACTCTTTCAATTCTTTAACACAAATTACACCCTCCAGCTGTGTACATTCCTGAATCCAAATTCTATCTAATCCCTTCAATTGTTCAATAGCTTTTACATTCTTCAGCTCCGGACAATGCGCAATCCAGATCCACTTCAATCCCTTCAATCTTTCAATAGCTGATATATCCTGCAGCTTCCCACAACGGCTAATATAGATCCTCTTGAGACAACCACCACTCCCAAAATTTGGCAACTCTCTGATAGTCCGGCATAATTTTATACGGAATATTTCAAGTTGTAGCAGATCATCGCACACTACTTTTCGTAACTCTCCACATTCCAACAGCACCAGACATTCCAGTGTGGTTACCCTTGTTAAATCCAGTTCAATTAGATCTGGCATGGAATAAAGCTTAAGAAATTTAAGGGTGGGACAGAACTGTCCACTAATTGAGACCACTGTTGTTTTTAATGCGTGACACAGAGTTATGGCTTCAAGGCTTCCCATACGAAACCGATCATTAGTTGTCTCTCCCCTGTTTCTTAAAGAGAACTCCCCTTCTACCTTAAAGCAATTCAACCATAAAGTTTGCAGATTGGTGAGTTCTCTTACAGATTCTAGCAAGCAATTCCATTCAATATTCGATTGCATGATCTCATATCCAAACTCTAAGCGCAGAAATTCCAGATGTTTGAACATTCCAAACGAACTCACAAGTTTGTTTAAATCACTCAATAACATATTTTTAAGATTGGAGTCTGAAATATCCATATTTGAAAAGTCGCCAAATAGCTCTTTCAACTTGAGTAGAACCTGGAATTTACAATCAATTTGTTCAAACTGCTTGTTTTTTTCAATAATAAAAATCTTACAAGAACGAACTTATTGAATGTAGATGATACCAAAATTTAATTTTTGATCAAGGAAAAGCATATACCTGGTCACCCCTTTGCCACAATCTCGCAGGTGATACTCCCTCAAGACATAAGGTGTGCAAATTTTGTAGAGGAATCCATTCTGGAATATATGGATAATATCCACAATAAAATTTAAGTTGAAGCCATTGTAAATCGGTTGATGTCTTTGAACTCCCCAGAAAATATGTCATATCTAAACCACTTTCAGGGTCGTGAATAAGACTGGAACATCTGAAACTTTTTCCTTCGGACCCAGCCAAGGTGTCTTGGAATCCCTTGATTTCGCTCGTTCGGATCTAAATTCAAATTTCTTTGTAGTTAGAAAATGTTCAATCTAAGTTACGCATAAATGTTACAGAAAATAAACCATTTCCAACTAGGACATGAACATAAGGCCGTATAAAAAACATACAAGATCTTCAAAACGCCACCGCCGACGAGGATGGCTCATTTCATTATCTGCCATTTCTCTCCCCAAGTCGCGGAGGTGGTCATGCATTTTCAAAATAAATGTTGGCTCATAATGGCAGATCGTAGAGGGAAGATACCCGTTACTGTGGTCATGCACCCGATCAAAATAAGTTTGCACTTCAACGAGGCACTTGTCTTTGAGAGTCTGAAGTGCATGTTCGGCTCTCCACCCTGAAGCCTTCCATATACTTATGGCACTGCTTACATCTTTATCTATGAAAAAACATGCTATGTCCATAAATATCTGTTTTTGATCCTCTTCCAGAGCATCATAGCTTATTTTAAGCGTTTCTTTTATGTCTCTGTGTAAACTTGCCTTAACAACACCTAATTGTAACTTCCAATAAGCCTTGTCACTGCCAAAAACATGCCCGCCCATTACTCGAAGAGCAAGAGGTAAACCTCCACACGCTTCCACAAAGCTGTCTACGAAATTCTCAAATCCACTTTTACAAGATTGTCTATGGAACGCATGCCAGCAGAAGAGCTCTTTGCTATGCTCTGGATTCATTTTTTTCATCTTATAACGGACTGTCACTCCGACCTTTATAAGAAGTCTCTCATCACGGGTTGTAACAATTACCAAACTGTTGGGATTGAGAGCATACATGGGTAGCAGGGCATCTAACTGCTTTTGATGGTCAGCATCGTCTATAACTATAAGGAACCTTGATTGGTGGCTCCCTTGAAGGTCATGCTCGATGTTGACGATTCCTTCTTCTATACTAGAAAATGAATGATGATTTCCAGGAAACAGATCATTCAGAAGCTTACTTTGCAGAGAAGTGAGCGCACCTTTGACATCATTTTCCCGCACATCAAATAAGATGGTTGATCCACTAAATTCTGAATTTTTGCGATTGAACAAATCTTTGGCGAGAGTGGTCTTGCCGGATCCTCCCATCCCAAAGATGCCAATTATTTTATCTCTCATCTGCCCATTTCTCTCGCAGTAGTTGTGGAAATCTTTCACAAGTTCGTCAAGTCCCACAGCATATTTTGCAACTTGAAAAGGAATTTTTCTCCTTTGCTTCTCCTTAACCACAGCGCACACGACGTCATTGCACACCTTACACAGATCGCTGAAAATAAAAAATAAATAAAAAAACAAAAATATAATTAAAATAAGGTTGCAAGTAATTGAGTTTTTCCTTTTTAAATTGATAATATTAAAAAATCATATTGAATTAAGAAAGGCCTGTAGGAAACAGAGACGAGCAAAAATGCCAGATTGCTACAGAAAAGAAAGGGACAAACACAATAACAGCTTATATTGAAAACAGATCTGATTTTTATTAATGCCATTTTTCCTGAAACAGAGCTGCCCGTGCTCTTACAAACATGCCTACATTCTTTCATACAAAAAACAGAGTAACTTGGCCCTCGTTCTTTTACAAAACAGAGTTCATCTTAAAGTGACAGGAGA
>VDFB02385505.1:0-47596 GCA_007258455.2 Sequoia sempervirens | reverse complement strand
GAATTTTAAAAGACACTATGTTGGCCATTCAAAAAGAATGATAAACTTTTACATCATTTAAATAACCATTGAAGTGTTATATTATATTTTAATGAATTCTCACATCAAAATAATAATTATAATGGTACAATAACCTTTCAAATTAACCTAATTGTTTCCTAAAATTAAATTACTTCTTGTATAAGTCAAAACTCGCCATTATCAAACTTTAAATAATGAAAGAGTGTGCTACAATAAAAAAAAATGTGGTCTATAGCAATCATGTCAGTAGAAAAAACCTTCGTCTTCTGGCCATTATAGATTTTTCATATGGACTCAAAATGAGGTGTCATTTTTTTATATCACACTATTATTTGATAGGAATCAAAATATACAAACCATTTTAATTTTAGACACTATCTATAATCTATTTTTGGTGATCCAATACATCTATAGTTAATGAGGCTCATGTTGAACCAAATGGTCCAACTTTCACCCATGATGCTTCCCAACAATTAAAAATTCATCACTTGTTCCTAGAATGGAAGAGAAACAATCTTCAAAGTGTTTAGCACCAAAAATAGGAAGCCTATAACATTGTTGTAGGTAAACTTCTAGGTGACTTAAAATTTGTGTGGCATCTATTATGGGTCAACTTGTAGCCCCATTAACAATTTCAAGCTACTACATATGAATTTATAGCCTTGTTATGGGTGTCCAAGCAACTTACTATAAGAGTCATGCAACTTAATCTTATTAGTCCACCTAAATTGATCCACTTTTCAAATCAAGGCCAAAAGTGTAGAGTTGATTTAGGTTCACACATGATTCTATATAAATGAAAAGGCATGGTCATAATTCAAGTGATAGACCTTTATCAGATTTTTTAGTCTCATCATCTCAAACTTCAAAGTACATTTTAATTTTTAATATTTTTTTGTTTTAGATTGAATTATATGCACATTTCTAAATTCAACTCTATTATATTTGGTAAGTATAAAATTTACTATTTTTTTATTTTAAATATAGCATATTTAAACCGATTTACATATGTTCCAGATCATGTAGCATTTCCAGTTCTACTACACTATCAACCAAATTTACATAAACAATGATTTGATTATTACATTGATATTATTTGAATGGATTATTTCCAGTCAGCACATAATTCCTTGGAAATTTAAATATTTTTCAATACTCCTTGAGGTTTTTGAATTGCATTATTTCCTAAATTCTGAAAAGATTATAATATACAAGCTATTTGATACTTCTTTAGAGGGCTAATGTCTTCCACTTTTATCCTTTGTTCTGTTGAAGTTTATTGTATCATCCTTTAGTAGCTTCTCAATTTTTTATTTTTCTTGCTTCATGTTGAATATAACCTACATAGTAATATTGTAATGTGTGAGTATTATAAAAGACTTAGTAAGTACTCTCCTAGTACCCTAAAAAAATCCTCATTTGTAACTTTCCAAATTGCCCAAAGTATATCAAATGTCAATATAATCTAAAAAAAGTTATAAGAGTTACATAATTTTTCCACATAACCAAGAAGAATTTCATGCCATTTAATTTTACAATCATCCCCCATCCTTCTAGACTATTCAAAAAAAAAAATCTATATCTCTTTTGCAAACAAACAATTAAAAAATACATGTTTAATATTTTTAAGTTGTTTACATATAGAACATAAGTTCAAGTCATTATAGGATTTAGTGAAAAAAAATAACCACTTAAAACAAGCTATTTTTGGTTCTCTTATATTAGACCACAACATTTTGAAAACTTTTGTCCACTTTTTTCCTTCTAAATTCAGGTTCCAACACGTGTTAAGGTAACTGTGACTATCATAAGAGAAGCTAAGAGCTTTGTAGATTATTTAGGTTTTATGTTTTTAATTTTAGTACATCCACCCATGTTACACTATCAAGAACTTCAATGCCACTTCCTTCACATCCAACTACTTGGATGGAACATCAAGCATCTCTAATGATAGATTATGTTCTCCAATGTGTTTTAGGGAGATTGAATTCATAACTTAAGTCTACCCAATATTTTAATTGATTGTTACAGATTATTTCCTTAAAGAACTTAACACATTTTAAGTGCCAAGCTTTAGCAGAACAACCTTACATCAATGCCAAAGGTTTTCCTTTCTTGATAGATTCCACCAAATGGATATATCTTAGTGCACAATATTGTTTCTTGGTTTCAAATATTGATGCAACCAAGGTTTCCAAACCCCTTTCTTTATCAATTCAAAATGATTCCAAAACACCTTTCTAGCCACAAACTCAATCTTGGCTTATTTTCCCCTATTTCACCTAGACAAGCTTATAGGTCAGCAAACCCAGTTTTCTCAACTAATCTCTAAGAAACCCTTAACAATATCTGCAAAAAATTACCTTTCTAGACACCCATTAAGGTCCTCTCTAACATACTTCAATCTCACATACAACTCCTTTGGAGCAACTTTCATCAATCAAGCAAAATATGTTGTTCTCGAGGCTAATTAGGCCAAATTTACAAAGGAGGTGTTCTTTAAACTTTCTCTTTCACCCAAAACTTGATTGGGAAGCATTCACCTACATGAGGAATTACCAAATCCACAATCTTTAGGGAAAGATAGGCCCTACAACACTCCAACTCAAAAACCCTTACTCTTCCCTATTTAACCTAGGGCTTATTGAAAAACTATACTCCACGCCTTCTCAGACCTTGAAACCAACTCAAACATCCTTATTCCAACCTTCACATGCTTAAAAGTTCCAATAATATCACTTCCCTCAAGGATTTTATCAAACCCTAGGGTAAAACCTCACTTTTCATGTTTTTTCCCACTCACAAACTATAGAGACAACAACTCAAAATTATCTATTCCCTTCTCCCATCACTAAAAAATCATCCTACCATCTAAAAATCCTCCATGGGACCCTTTTCACCAGTCACAGTGATTACAGTCAGTGAAGGGGCCCTTAAAACATGATAAATGATTACAAACCCCAAAATAGGGTATACTTGGCCTAATTTGAGAAAACAAGTATAAAATGCTTCTAATTCACTTTAAATCTCTCAAACTAGTTGCAAATCATAGTGAATTCATACTACTATTGAAAACATGAAATATTTGAACCACCTTCTAGTTGTACATTACCGTACAGGCCTGAAAAATGAAGAAAATTATAGTAATTTCTAGAAAAACAATGAGAAACTTTATTGATTTTGTTCAAATCCACCCACCAACCATTAAAACGAGGTTCCACACATTTTTAAAGGTTTCTCCACCCAAAATAAAATGACACAACAAATCCTAACTATTTTTCAAACTCCTTGTGACCGTTGGCCTTTACAAATTTTGCATTTTTGCAAGTTTATTATTGACAACTTTTTGCATATTTGCAATATTTTCACTTTTGACCCTCCTAGACTCCTAAAACATTATAGATGGTCTAATTAGACCTTATTGAATCCAAAAACATGACCTCACATTGGAAAAATGACATTCAACCTATCTTGACTATTTTTTTATCAAACTTGACAACTTTTCCAACAAGATTTACAACTTTTACAATATGGTCTCAAAAGACCCCAAAGTTGTCATTACATCAAAAATGGCCTTCACTAACCTTATTTAGACACAAAACACATAAACAACTCAGACTCCATCACCAAGAACCAACTCTTCATGTAGCAACTAGAGAAAATTCATTGAAATGAGCAGGTGCTCCTGCACCACTCACACCACCTAAAAGGTTTCCATGTCTCTGGAAACTGACCTGCAACTGATCCTCCTTTAAAAGATCCATTTCCCTAACCTACAAAAGACATCCTAATTGGTAAATTCAGAAAACTTGATTTGTGCTTACTATTCTTGTGCTCTTGACCAACACGGTAATTTTTTCCTTGACCTGTTACACATCCCCTAACCTCCTTTGCATTTGTGACTGATAATAGACCTGTATCAACTTCCATCTACCTTGTCCATGTAGCACACCTACTGTCATGACTTTTTTTTTTCCTTTCCACTTGTTCCACTTCATTCTTGTCCTTGAATTTTTGTTTCAAACTCACTATCCTCGTATCCCTTTCATTCGTAGTGTTGCATATCACTGTACTTTCAGTTTTTGGAGCCTTTTTCTCTGCCAAGACTTGACTGACCCTCTACTTTAAAAACTGTTATAGGACATACTACTACCCCAACCAGAATTTCATCAACTTTCCTAAACCCATTATTCATCTTTTCAAGGGGTTCACCCTTAATCTTCTCTGCCTCAAACTTGAACATCCTTCTCTCACCTTCCTTACTGTCTTTAATCATTGTATTAGCCATCAAGTTTACTGCTTTTAGATCTCCATCCCTTGGAGTGGCTGCAAACTCTTTACTTTTATCTTCCCCTACCTTCACAAACTCTTTATTACCCATCATGATGACCTTTGTTGCCCTTGTTTTCTCCCTATCTTCTTCTTGCAATGGCAAAAAAGTGAATGTGTTCCCCTCATGCTCAATCTGATAAGTATTGGCCCATCCATCATACACAACATGTTTTTCAAATTTCCATGGCCGCCCAAGCAACAAATGGCAACATTGCATTGGTAAAACATCACAAAGTAATCTATCCTTGTATCCTCCAATTTGAAATTCAACTAAGGCCTGCTCATTGACTAGAAGTGACTAATCATCATTTAGCCATGACACCTTATAGGGTGTTTAATGAGGGACTTTCACCAAACTCAACTTATCTACCATTTCCTTTGATACTATGTTATCAGTGGAGCCTGAATCAATTACTAACTTGTATACTTTACCTTTGCTCTTGCAGATGGTCTCAAAGAGACTTCTCCTTTGCAATGGTTCTTTCTTCTTGGAGGCCTTCAAAATTTGTCTTCGCAGCATCAAAGCTTCTCGAACTTCAGGTGTAGCAACAAGTCTTGATGAATTGACACTTTCCTCTTCATCTTCTTGCACAATATGAACTCTCTTTTCACCTTTTCTCTCACATCCACTTGTAGCAGCACCAAACTTATCAGGACATTTGAATAATGGATGACCAAAATCACCACACTTGTAACACCTTCCTGCATACTCATTAGGATCTATGCCCCTATAGTTTATTCTTCCACATCTCCATCCACCTCTAGATTCAGCCACTTGTTCTTTTCCTTTACCAACATCTTCTTGACCTTCCTTGGATTGTTTTGGTGTAGAAAAGGTACCTATGCGCCTAGAAGTACTACCTCTTCCTCTTGTCACCTTCTCTTGTCTCCTCTTCACTTTCTCCTCAGCCCTTATAGCCATTTGGAAACACTCTTCTATTATTTTAGGTGTCATCAAACTAATTTCATCTTGTATATTATACCTTAGGAAATTTAGATACCTTGTCACTCTTTCTTCCTCATCTTCCTCATGTTTGGTTCTTATGCTTAACCTATAGAATTCCTCAATGTATGCTTGCACATTTAAGTCCTTTTGCCTAATATTTTGAAGTCTTTTAAGCAATTGAACATTATAATCATTAGGAAGTAACTTACCTTTGATCTTTTCCTTCATTCTCTCCCAAGAAGTGATCTTAGCCTTTCCCTTTTTCTACCTTTCTTCTTGAACAAAATTCCACCACAGCAAAGCATGTCCTTTCAACTTGGTTTTTTCCTTCTTCACTTTGTGTTCTTCATTTATCTCACTTTCAAAATAATTCTCCAAATCCCCTATCCAATCCAAGAGCTCTTCACCATCTAGCTTACCTCCATACATAGGCAAGTCCATTTTTCCATGTCCATCACCTTTCATAGCCTTCAAAAGCTTCATCATTCTAACATCTTTTGGATCCATCTCCTCCTCTTCACTAGAGGTCTCTTCCTCTTCAGAGTCACTCTCATCCATTTCCACTCTAGTTTTGGACTTTAATGCAGCAACATCTTTCTTCAAGGATTATAATTCCCTTGTCTGACTATCAATCTTCCTAGCAACAGCACTTCCTTTGGGAGGCATATTGATTCCTCCAATTACACCTTTTTGCACTCAAACCTTTAACCTTCTTCCTCAAGGAACCTACTCCCTGGCTTTGATACCAACTAATGCAAATGAGGTTGCCAAACCCCTTTCTTTATCAATTCAAAATGATTCCAAAACACCTTTCTAGCTTTCAAACTCAATCTTGGCTTATTTTCCCCTATTTCACCTAGGCAAGCTTATAGGTCAGCAGACCAAGTTTTCTCAACTAATCTCTCAGAAACCCTTAACAATATCTACAACAAATTACCTTTCTAGACACCCATTAAGGTCCTTTCCAACATACTTCAATCTCGCATACAAATCCTTTGGAGAAATTTTCATCAATCAAGCAAAATACATTGTTCTCAAGGCCAATTAGGCTAAATTTACAAAGGAGGTGTTCTTTAAACTTTCTCTTTCACCCAAAAATTGATTGGGAAGCATTCACCTACTTGAGGAATTACCAAATCCATAATATTTAGGGCAAGATAGGCCCTGTAACACTCCAACTCAAAAACCCTTACTTTTCCCTATTTAACCTAAGGCTTATTGAAAAAATATACTCCATGCCTTCTTAGACCTTGAAACCAACTCAAACATCCTTATTCCAACCTAAACATGCTTAAAAGTTTCAATAATATCACTTCCCTCAAGTATTTTATCAAACCCTAGGGTAAAACCTCACTTTTCATATTTTTTCCCACTCACAAACTATAGAGACAGCAACTCAACATTCTCTATTCCCTTCTCCCATCACTAAACAACCATCCTACCATCTAAAAATCCTCCATTAGACCCTTTTCACCAGTCACTATGATTACAGTCGGTGAAAGGGCCCTTAAAACATGATAAATGATTACAAACCCCAAAACAGGGTATACCCGGCCTAATTTGAAAAAACAAGTATAAAATGCTTCTAATTCACTTTAAATCTCTCAAACCAATTGCAAATCATAGTGAACTCATACTAATATTAAAAACACAAAATATTTGAACCACCTTGTGGCTGTATGTTACCGTACAAGCCTGAAAAATGAAGAAAATTAAAGTAATTTCTAGAAAAATAGTGAGAAACTTTATTGATTTTGCTTCAAATCCACCAACCAACCATTACAATGAGGTTCCACGCCTTTTTAAAGGTTTCTCCACCCAAAAAAAACTGACACAACAACTCCTAAATTTTTTTCAAACTCCTTGTGACCTTTGGCCTTTACAAATTTTGCATTTTTGCAAGTTTATTGTTGACAACTTTTTGCATATTTGCAATATTTTCACTTTTCACCCTCCTAGACTCCTAAAACATTATATATGATCTACTTAGACCTTATTTAATCTAAAAACATGACCTCACACTAGAAAAATGATGTTCAACCTATCTTGACAACTTTTTATCAAACTTGACAACTTTTCCAACAAGATTTACAACTTCTACAATATGGTCTCAAAAGACCTCAAAGTTGGCAATTACATCAAAAATGACCTTCACTGACCTTATTTAGACACAAAACACACAAACAACTCAGAATCCATCACCAAATCCCAACTCTTCATGTAGCAACTAGAGAAAATTCATTGAAATGAGCAATCCATAGTTTTTAAAGTGTAATTTTATGATTTTCTAAGATTTCTATAATCTTTTGAAAATGTTTGAGCCTGTCGGCATGATTGGGAATTTCCCAACTAATATATCATTTATGGGGAGTTATTTTCATCCTTTTTCTATCCTTGGAACCTCTAATTGTATGTTATTATTAGTGTCTTCCAAGGTTCAATTCCATCCATAGCATTTAAGATCCATTCACTTGCCAAAGCTATGCCATGTTTTTCTAAATATTTCAATCTTAGTCCTCCTTTCAACTTGCTTGTGCAACAACATTCCCATTTAACTACATGTTTCTTCTTATTCCCTTTCCCATCAGACCAAAGAAATTGCCTAATATTTTTTTGGATTTCCTATACTTGGTAACTATTAAAAAGATAGGCTGATGAGTTGGAGCCATATCTAAGTAGTCCAATTCCTACTACCCTTATAAAATGAGTTAACAAGAAAGAAGGAATTCAAAAACACCAACCATGGAGGATTGTAACTAATCTAGCTCGACGGTAGTTTCTAGAACTATACTATTCCCTCCAACCAATTCTAGTTGGGATGAAAGGTTGGGTAAAATGACCTCTAGAGTATAAAATATATGAGGATAAGATTTTTTGACAATCATGAAACCTACTTGCTAGTGACAAATATTGCTTGTTCCACTTGTTTAATTTTTTATCTATTTTAATTTTGATCCATTCCCACATGTCTTTAAGACATGGATTAATTACAAATGGAATGTTGAGGTAACTAACTTGATTATTAGGCCCACCCTAATCAAATTCAAATTTCTAGAACCAATTTGGGGGGTTCTTGTTCCAACTAAGCATTATGGATTTTTCCTCTAAAATTCTAGCTCCTAAGGATTCACAAAATAAACTGATTTTAATCCTAAGATGCTCTATGTTTCTTTCATCAAGGTTTACAAATATTGTAGTGTCATCTACAAATTGTATGTTTATAATCTCATCTTTGTTAAGAAGTTTTAAACCTTTGACTTGAGGTGAAATATTGGTATCTCTTAGAATGTAAAATATAGCATATGAGGCTATTACAAACAATGCAAAGGAAAGAGGACAGCCTTTCCTAATTGATCTTTGTAGTGGAAATTGCTCTATCAAAGATCAATCAATTTCAATTTGTGCAATTGCATCATTTAGTAGTGTTCCTGCCATTTGAAAAAAACCACTTGGGAAGCCAAATGCTTCCAATTTCATAATTAAATAGGACCATTTGACTCGATCATAGGCTTTCTCATAGTCTAACAAGAGAATTTCAGTGTCTTGGTTAGAATTCCTATCCCATTCTATAGCTTCCCAATTGGTTATGAGATTTTCTAAAATGTATCTACCTTTGATGAACCTAGTTTGTGTAGTATTGATAAACTTGGGAAGAATTTTCACCACTCTAAGCACAAGGATCTTCGCCATTATCTTGTAAGAAACTTTAAGGAGGGTGATGGGTCTCTAATTCTTAATTAACATCTCATCTCCCTCTTTGGGGAGAATCTTAAAGATCCCCTTATTTATGTTACTCCCTAATGTTGCTTTGTCAATGGCTTCTATATACACTTGTAACAATTATTATCCAATCCAATCAATGTTTTTTTAATAAAATTCAATTGGGAGCCCATCTGCTCCCAATTTTTATCATTATTTAGACTCTGAATGGCCTTTATTATTTCTTCCTTGGATATTTATTTATTAAAATTTTCAGCCATCCCCTTATTTATCTTCCTGGGGATTAATCTTTTGTGTTGGTTTCTAGATTCTTGGAAATGTGGATTATTTCCATCAATTGAAAACAAAGTCTTATAAAAATTGTGGAACACAATTTTAATCTCCTCTAGATCACTTATAAATTTGTTATTATCCCATATATACTCTACTTTCTCCCTATAGTTATTATATTTTAAGTACCTAAAGAATAATGTAGAACCTTTGTCCCCATTGCACAGCCAGTTCATTTTGGCTCTAAATTTTAACCCCTAAATCTTTTTTGTTTGTAGGTTTCTCAACTTATTTTAATAGTTATCAACTCATCATTCAATCCTATGCTCTTTGATTCAAATTTTAATTCCTTTTTTAGATTGAAAAGACTATCCTTAATTTAATTTTTGAGCTCCTATTGTCCATTTCTCTTTTTTTCCCAATTGTTTGAAAAATAGTTACCTAGATTTTTACATTTATCATTCATCTTTTAGAAGTAGACTTATCATTTAATAGTTTCAAAATGGAGGCTTGGAGGAAAAAGATTCATTTTCAAGCGGTTCTACAATCGCATGGGGTGTTAAACTTTGTGGGTGATAAGAAATGTAACATCCCAACATCCACTGACCCGAGAATATGTCAAGGACATTCGCGCTGCATTCAAACATCTACACAGCACAGAAGAATCCTAGTCAAAATTCCCTTCATCAATATAAAATGACAAGGTATGGATGGAACAAAAGGGTTAGAGCGGCGGGAATTAGAATTATCAATTTTATAAGGCTAAAGTAAGGGTGGTGTTATGGAAAATTGCACTAGGGTGCAATTTTACACCATAACATTTTTCCCCACTTTAGCGAGCATGTGTCAATGCATGTGCAAGCTAAAGTAGAAAGAGATTGAAGAGAATATACCAAAATAGATAGGAATAATTTCTTTGATCTAGTATACCTGACGTGAAAGGAGCTTCACCAAAATGTGAAGAGGACACAGGTCTTCGATCCTCCAAAACTAGCTACAATCTCACCACAAACATGTTAGCTATAGACAAACATGTTAGGTGACAAAGCAAAAAAATATAGACATAATCAAAAAATTCCATAGACACAAGACAAGACAATTTGATCAGATAAAGACAATGTTGATAGGTACGGGTAGCATGGCTAGAGTACATATGGCAGGAATGTAGGCTTATGGTTGTTGCAAACTATGTTACAAGATAATCAAAGAAAAGACAAGACAAGTCTACTCAATTTTCCCCCAAGCTAGACGCCAAGATGTAAGTTATATCAAGTTATCAAGACATAAGACATAAAACATCAAGGAATCCTTTTGAAAGAGATTTTGAAACAGATTTTCATCAAGTGATTCTTTCATCAAGGAATCCTTTTGAAATAAAATACCCTTTTTTAAAAAATTATGCAAAATTGAGATCCCCCCCCTTAGAATGATGTGAGGTATGCAAAGGAGAATATTTCATTCTAACGAGAGAAGAGAAAGAAAAAATATGTTGTGACACGAGATACATGGCAAGATTTATTCATGGAATATTATCACACACGCAAGGAACAGCACATAGAAACCACAACATCATGAAGTAGGAAAGTAGAGACAAAGAAATCAACAGCACAGGGGGATCTAATTATTCGGGATCAGAACTACAAATGGATATAAATAGATAGATATAATATAATATATGTATATGAACTATCATCACCCCCCAAATGTATCAGAATGTGAAGAAGAGCACATGAATACAAAGGAAAAATAAAAATCAAGTCAACATGGAAGAGGCCTAAATGCCCCAACACTTCACATCATCTTTGACGTAGAAATTCAAGATTACAACATATAGAAGAAGGTTACAATAGAGTTTCTCTCCTATATCCAAGCACCTACAAGGGTAGAAAGGGTCCTCCGGGAAAGAGCACAAACATATACAGACAAACATGGAGGAACATAAGTAGACACATAAAAACAATCTAAAGATGTAGATGAGGGTGTTATCCTAATATGAATCCTACAGTAGGTAATCCTGCTCCCAATCTAGATCATTGTAAATGGAGGGAGGATGGGCCTAGAGGGGAGGGATAGAAATCATGGTACCCTCTAACTCGCCTGCAACAAGGGCTAAGGAAGAAGGCCACTCGAGGTCCTCTTCACCAAGTTCTTGTGAGACCAAGGTCGTCAACCTTCAAAGATCAAGGATAGAGTTGGGATGTCCTCCAAAAAGTTCAACATGCACTTTTTAGGAGTGTCATGTGTCAACTAAGTGAGAGGAGGACAAGATAGATGAGAGCTACATCTAACCTTCAGAAAAGGGGCACTGACAAACTCTGGGGATGCAGGGATGCCTATGTCACAAGGATGATGTAGGCCAAAGCAAAACAAGACTCAATAGAAGATAAAATTTCTTATGACCATTGCCTAAAGCAAGGTCATCCTCATACTTGTGCTTCATCAGATGATGTGGAATCCTCACAGATGAAGAAAAAGAAAAAGAAGGAGACGGATCCATAAAGGACACTACCCTTGTGTGAGGCATGTCGATGGATTGTGAGAAAGGAGGAATATTAAGGAGAGAAGTAAGAAGGGGAGGATTCATCGAGGGAGCGATGAACACCTAAACCCTTTTGGGGTAAGTTTCGTTGAGATGTGTCGATGAAGATGGAAGAGGCACTAAGGCGATGGGAACTAAGACAGAAGAAAATGAAGTAAAAGAAACTGAAACTGAAGGAGTAGACATAGAAACAATAGGCCCCTCCCCACTCTTCTGCAAAGTAGTGTGTTCCTTAGCTAGAGCCTTTTTCTGACACTTACGCTTGTGCACAAGTTGGTTACATTGGTTGTGCGCACTAGAAGATATAGCTTGAGAAGAGGTCAGGGGATCCTCCTCTACCACAAGAGCAACCTATGCAACCATCACACGTGGAAGGATGATCTCCTTAGGAGGAGCAGGAGGAGGAGGCACAAAGGAAGGAACAAAAAAAGATGTCTCAGCGATGGGCCTCTTTCCTTTCCCATCTCTAGGAGAAGGTAGAGGAATGGGCAGAGGTCACAGAGGTTGAAATGTAGCAAAAACCCCATAGGAATGCTTCCCCTTGCCATATAGGGTGGCTCAAGGCATCGTGGATAAAAAGGAAGCTGAAAAACTTGTGGCTTTGACTTCCATAGTATGGACACTTTTCCTTTTCCTATGCTAGGTATAGTAGGAGGAATAGAAGATGCCACCAAGGGCTAGGAAAATGAATTTGAAGGTGCAAAAGAAGAACTAGAAGGGGAAGACTAGAGTGCAAGAGCAATATTTTCCATCCCCTTTAGAGGGGTGGAAGACAAAGCATGTTGTTGTGCATGCACGTAGGCCTTCAGGGAAGTAGGTTAAGGAGTCATGGTAAAACTACCCTTTGGCACCAAGCTCCCAGTCTTGTATCTACAATAATCTCTATACAAAATATCTCCCCTAAGAGGGAGAGTTCCGACTGGGGTGGGCCAAAAATGGTCAAGGGAGAAGCCCCCATGTTCTATGAGTTCCTTGTATCCAATATCATAGACAACTTGTAATGTACCCTCATGGAGAAAATTTAGAAATTTGTGGATCACAAAAGTGATTGCATTCATGGAGTCCAGCCCTGGAATGTTTGGCCTCTCTTTGAATAAGTCAACTTTGAGATCACAACAAACAATACTTTCACAGCCTTAGGTCCTATCGGGACCAACAAAGAAATAGTACCCATAGGCGCAATAGAAAACCCATTGTGTGTGTGAAGGGTAGCTTATAATTCATCATATTTATCCTTATGTAAATTATTGATAAACAAGGTCTCCTCCATAATAGCATTCACACAGCTCAAGGGATCAACCATAATGTCCATTATGATGTTACCATTAATACAAGCGGGAACGTAAAGTGGAGAGAGCTCCTTGTTTAGGAGCAGATCATGTGAATTGAATGAAATGTTAGGGACAGTATTCACATGCTCTTTAGGAGGAATATGAGTGAATGAGACTACATTCACATATTCAAATGGTGTTAAATTAAGAGACGGTGAAGAAGAGTAACCAAATTAGTAGAGTGTGATGATAAAGGATCTATGTATTTTTGCAACTAGCTATTTGGGTTCGCTGCAGATTTGTTAGAGTTTTGTTTTCTACCATCGAGGTAGATAGTCATGTCATTGATGTGGTCTTGAATCACATGATGTAGGTGAATACACATTTTGGTGTCATGTTCGATGACTCAGTGGTATTGATAGAACTTTTGGGAGTCATACCATTGAGGATACAGCTCGAACAGTGGTCGAATCTCTAGAAAATTTATTACTTTATCTTTCAATAATTTTTGGAGGACACTATTATAAGATTTTAACAATTTGGTAAATGTTTTATTACGTCCTGTAGTATTTTTATATGTTGGAATAGAGACCATGTTTTTCACAGCCTTGTTCTTACTAGAGACTAACAAGACTGATTGGCCATCCTGACGAGAGCACAAGGACAAATTCCCATACTAAAAAACTATTTGATGGTACTCTCACAAGGCAAGACACAAATATGCAAAAGAAGGATATTTCATTAAAATAAACTTTTCTTGTTGGAGAAGGCAACAAGTTCTCAATAAGCACTTTTTGAACACCAGAATCAGGCAAAGGATAAGAAATTTGAGCTAATATAGTCATACACATGTCCCCTTGGTATCTCAAATTGGGACACTTGGCATCTTCCCACGGTTCCACAGCTTCACATAAGCCTTCATGAAAGAACCTCACAAAGTCACAAAGAAACAAAAAAAGCCATAAGATTATGCCACATGGCACCATTTAAGCCACTCAAAATGCTACATCATTAAATCTTTGCCACATGTTCTCCTCTCATGCTTCCATAAGACACTTGTGGGCCTACCCAAAAGGGTTCAAAAAAATGTTCGAAATCCATTAAATCAATGCCACAAGGCATGGCGAGGTTTGTAAGAGATTCTATCACTGCAAATTGAACTTGACCAAACACATGGCACCTTTTTTGTGCTTTCATAGGATAAATGTGGGCCAACCCTTTAGGCTCCACGAAATGGAAAAATGCCTCAAATATTGACACGTAGAGTCGGTGGGACCATCCTGAGGGCCCTATAGCAGTGTACAACATAACTTCTCCACATGTCAACATTTTTACAGTTTCGTAGGAAACATTTGGCTTAGTGACAACCCTTCTACAAAATTGCATAAACTAATATAGAGGTGCCACCTATCACCTTTTGACTACATCCACGAGCTTTAAAACTTTAATATTTTAGTCTTTATGGGGTCGATTGTGGAAAACTTAAGGGTAATATTATAGCACATGCATTCAAGACAACTTTGCATGACTAGGTAAATGAGGGGGCCGAATTTCATAATGATGCAAGCAAAAGACTTAGGCACTTTAATAAAATATTTTGTGCATGGGATCAAATGGTAATGTAAGGGATAAGGGGTCGGTTAAAAAATGGACTTAAGACATAAATTTAACTTAAACGATCGGCTATAGGGAGTCAATGAAGTTTTATAACAAAAGTGCTATGAGCATTTAAATATTAGGGTTTTGGAAGGCATTGAGTGTAAAAGGAAACACTAGACATAGTATAACAAGCCTTAGCCATTACTTTGAAAGCTCATAAAAAGGGAAACTCAACCAAGAACAATAGAGAATTTTCAAAGTCCTATCAAGATCACAAAACAAAGATATACTTCAAGGGTAGCCATTGTCAAAAAATTAGGTTATGACGGTGGAAATTTGGGGTCCAAAGGACAAGGCTCTTGGAAACCAATAGAGTTCAAACCTAAAAAAATTGGTGATTTTTGAGGCATTAGAGCTAATAAAAAATCCCAAGGCATAAAAGGATAGGTGGTACAATTCATTTTGTTACAATTTCAAATCCCAACAGTTAGATGCAATCACAACTAGGACATGGTGGAGAATATAGTGTTATTTCCACTAGTAGCAATGGTATTGGTAGTAGTACTAGTAGTGGTCAACAAGTTCTACAACAAAAAATTACATGCAAGAGGCCAATAATAGAAGATAATATACAAAAACCCAATGATCAAGGAATTTTGAAGAAGAAAAAAGATTATAACAATTCCAAGTCCAACTACCTCCATTTCCACCTCAAAGGAATTATTTCCAATTCTAGAATCCGCCCTTTCAATTGTAAGTACTCCTTTGTCATTCAATCATTCGATTGTGTTATTAGTATTAGGTTTTGATTACAATGTCAAGTTTAGAAAAAGGTGGAAATATATAAAGAGCACAAGAAGAAAATGATATAGAGTACAACTACTATAACTTCAAAGCTTGCAACAATAGGATATTTCCCACATATGACCCAAATATAGAAACCATGGAGTACATGTTTGTTGTGCCCAAATTTCCAAATAAACTAGAGAATCAGATGCATCACTTTGAATTTGATGCGAGCAGTGTCCAAATGAATTTTTTCGAATGAAAAATTTTGAAAAAATTAATGTATCAAAAAGGAACAACAAAGTGGTGTACGCATCATTTCTAAAGCAAGAGAAGATAGAAATAGGTTGTAGAATCAAATAGAAAAGATACATGCAAACCTAGAAAATGAGAAATGAAATAGGAAATCAACATATAACAAGAAAAATGAATTAGAAAAAAAGGATGAAAAAATATTCCTCTACATCTACAAGTAAAGAGAATGAAAAGGCAGAGATAGAACTGAACAAACTAAAGTAAACATTAGATAAAAGCATCTAGAAATATGATAATGAAAGAGACACTTCAGAAAAAACAAAAATAAAACTTAGTGAAAGCTAATGCGTCAGAAAATACATTACAAAACAATTTGGATGAATAAAAAGAAAGAGAAAAGTTTTGGGAACAAAAAATAAAGAAAGGAGAAGAAACACTGTAATGCCCCATCATTATAACCTAAGGAATGATGCAATTGTATATAATAGTGGAATAAATTTTTTTTTAAAAAAGTTTAATTATATATTATTTAGTTGCATACATTCATTAAGCTATGCGACGTTACACTACTTTGAGTTTCCATAAGTGACTTAAGTATTTCGCATTGCATATTTAATTAATTAGCATATACATTAAAGATATAAATTGCATAACATTTGAAATATCATTTAAGATAACATAAAGTACAATTACATTTCCTTACATTGCATTTGATATAATATACATTACTCATCCATCTGATGAGGTAGTTCAATAATAATTACTATCACAATTACAAATGTTCACCTCACAACATTTGAGGGATGTTTTACAATACAATTTACAATTTACAAAGAAGAAGTTCACATGAGTTTCCAAGTGCGAGCTCTCCATCCATGAAGCTCTCGATGCCATGATCAAACTGGGGACCCAACGGAGTTAGGTGCACGTTCCACCCAACCATGTGGTACCCGTAGGTCCACCCTCCGTGCTAGGAGATAGTAATAAGGTTAACTAGACCTAATCTACTAACCCTAGACACTAGTACATAACAATCTATTGGTTACATTGCTTCCAGATTTAGACAATTGATTATATCACAAACACAAGGTTAACTGTTACTTTAGGTGGAGTGTCATCACAATATTGCAAAGGTTACCCTAGTGTTTCTTCCTAGGTTCCGGCCCCCAACCTTGGGTTACCCTGGTAACCTCTTACGAAACCCGGCCCCAGTGCAAATCATTGCGGAATCGAATGTCTTTTGAAGAAATAAGACATCGATTTGCCATTCCAGGCCTTCTCATCTTATACTCAAGACTGAAGTAGCTCAAGAGTCATAAGCGAGGCATAACATCTTATTAAGATTTTTAATCTAACTATTGTGTTCTTTAATTATCACTGACTTACTAACTTTTTGTAAGTTACCCTGACACCACTTTGTGTGTCGGCCCTTACAAAAAGCCACTCCCCTAAACATAACAAGGTTATACTAAGTTTTTCTGACTAGGGTTTACAAGGTGCACAAAAAGGATCAACACAAAATACCAGAATTACCACAATGAATGTCTCAATTCCGTTCACAAAATTCCATTGCACTACCCTAGTATGTTCAAACATATGAAACCAGAGTAAAATTTACTCCCTTAAAAAAACTGCAACTGGACTTAAAATCACATAAAAGTAATCCCCATTTGCCCAATTCAAATTAATGTCATTTTAAGCAAATTCACGTCTATCATTTGGATATACTAAATCCATTCAGACAATAATTTAGAATATAAGAAGTATGAAAATTAATCAATCAACTAATTCATAGTCTTTATCCTTCATAAAATATAAAAATCAAATCTACATTTAACACAATTTTCCAAATCATGATTAATAGTGGAATTCTATTTTCCCTTCATAAATCATTTCATTTAAAAAATATATATCTAATCATAAGTTTCAAATGCTAATTAACAACTTTTAATATATTTAAATGTATACATTTCATAACAACCTAATTAAATATTTATTTAAATATATATATATATAATCATATATATATATATATATAATTATAATTATAATATATATTATAAACAAAACTTTATATAAAATACGAATTTTATTAATAAAACACATTAAATCAAATCAAAATTTATATATATCATTTTTAAAAAAAAATATTAAAACTCTTTTGACCCGCAGCCGAGCCGCAGAGCACGCGGCTCCCATTGAGGAGTGGGCGCAGCCCATTCCAGGGCTGCGCCCAGTAGCCTACAGCTGTTGTGCGCAGCCATGGAGGTTGCGCCTCCTCCTCCATGGGGAAATGGGGAGGGTTTCGGCCCTCCCCACAGTTTTCAAAAATATTTTTTTATTTTCTACGCATTTTGTCGTACGGCGAACGCCAAAATTCTTTTGTTTAAAGAAAAAAAAAAACTAATAAAGTCCATGCGAATTTTTTTAAAAATGAAATTAAATAACAATTTTCCCAAATCCCAATATCGCCCGTACAGTGATTTTATAGAATATTTCACTGGTAAATAAAAATTTATATGAAATAAAAACACATATATAGGCTGTTTATTTATACAGCACAATAAATAAATATATAATCTTATGAAACAAATCTATTTGTTCAACTGGATATTTGTAAATGAAATTTTTTTCTCACAGATTTTATTTAATATACATCCCAGAAATATTCAAAATTGGGATTTAAATTTAAAAAACAATAAACAATTAATCAAAATCGTTTCCCCAAATTTTGTTTTTCTAAAATTTTCACAGAGGTTTTCAAATAGAATCTTATTTTGAATTCTTTCTTTTGCTTATCTAAATTCTTGAAAATTCTTGCAGAAGATATTAACAGAAAACTTTCCACAAGCAATTGCCAAGATGTTGAAATTTAATCAACAGATTTTCTTTACAAAAAAACTAAGAAACTAAATTACAAGGAAAATACCTGTAACACCTCTATTGTCTGTAACTTGAGATTTGGTTGTAGAAAAGAGAATCCTTTGTTGCCCGTAATACACAGTCCTCCAAAGTTTCTTCTACCAACACAAAAGGATTTCCCACCAAGGGATCTTCCACAAATATACAACCAGATACAGAGAAAGTAACAATTTCTAAAAGAATCAATTTTTACACAGCAAAAACTTTTTTTTTTTTTAATTTCCCCATGAAGAAAATTGATAACCCTACCATAATTCTCAGATCCCAAATATCCTCCGAGAAATTTCTCAACAAACCCAATAAATGGAACTTGCACACATGTCAAGAAGATGCAAAAATATCTCAACCACTTCTCGGATAACTTTTCTTTTCAAATTGCATGCACATAATTTTTTTTTTTAAATTTAAAAATTCAAATTCAAATAGCATGCATTTATTTTTATTAAATTTTCTAATTTCCAAATATTAAATCTTTTCACACACTTAATAATTTAATTTAATTTATTTATTTATTTAATTAAATAAGTTTAATCTTTTAAGATCAAACCATTTAACCAAATAAGCTAATTAATTAATTAAATAATCATGCAACTAATTTCTTCTACATTTAAAAATTAATTTAAATAACAATAATTTAAAGCACAATGAACTATCATTAAAAAATAACCAAATTTACCTTTCAAACAATTTATTCAACCAGAAGAATGCAAAACAACCTATGACCCAAACTAAAAACAGACAAAGTACAGTGACCGGGTTATAGACTATACTAGGATGAACCAAACTACTATCTCCCAATCAACGTATCCGTTGAGTCTTAACACGCTCAGACCTGAGTACCCAGGTGGAGTCGGTGTCATGTACCTGCAATTCCTGCAACCAAGCAAATAACGTGCATATATATATATAAAGCATTAAACAGGCACACCATGCGGAGAAAATCACGGATATCACAGGGCACTCGAAAGCGAGTGATGTGATTCTGTTCTCTCCACACCAATACACGTCACATCAGACTGATGTAATAATAATTGTTAGTCCATCAAAACATATGCATAGCAATAATCAACTGAAAATAAACATCTACACTATCTCGAAGCATGTCTAAAATCAGTAACCACCATACAATGTATCATCATGTCACAGAATAAATCCACTATCGCTCAAAACCAGCGATCAAAATATCCAAACAGAGTATCATAGTCTAACAGTGTGAAAACATAACAGTAGAAAGCATAAGCATAAACGGAGGGGTACTACATCCTCCCCCCTAGGATCAGGCTTGCTCCTAAAAGCCTTGGAACAGATAGGGATAAAGTTCCCTCATGCGTGTCGCATCCTCCCGGGCAGCAGAAGCCTCATGGCTAGGATCCCGTTGGACCCTCACCTGATCAACGTCTCGACCCCTGAGACCAAGCATCCGGTGCTGTAGAATGGCCATGGGCTCTAAAGCCAGCTGCCCGTCCTCTACCTATAACGCATTCCAATCAAGTACATGAGATATGTCAGGATGATAGGGTCTAAGAACTGATACATGAAAAACATCATGAATACGAGACAAATTGGGTGGTAAGGCGAGTCGATACACCACGAGACCAATTCTCTCTAAGATCTCCAATGGCCCAACGAAACGAGGCACAAGCTTAGAGCCTTTTCCATAATGGATTGGACTCTTTCGCGGTCGCACTCGAAGAAACACTCTATCACCAACAGCAAATTGTCTGTCTATCCTATGCGCATCGGCATATTTCTTTTGCCTATCCTGAGCTGCTATCAGATGTTCTCTAATACGGTCAACCTGCTGCTCCATATCTCGAAGCATCTCCGGTCCAAGTAACACTCTATCCTCTAGTCGATCCCAACTCAAAGGAGTTCGACAAGGACAACAGTATAATACCTGAAATGGCAGCATACCTATGGAACTCTAATATCCATTATTGTAAGTGAATTCTACTAAATATAGATAATCCTCCCAACGAGACTGTTGATCCATTACGTACATCCTAAGCATATCCTCTAATATTTGGTTAACTCTCTCTGTTTGTCTATCAGTTTGAGGATGATACGTTGAACTAAAGTTCAACTGGGTACCTAAAGCATGTTGCAATGAAGTCCATAGGGCTGAAGTAAATACGGGATCTCTATCCGATATAATCCTACGAGGAATCCCATGCAATCTAATGATATCCTCCATAAATATCCTAGCTATGGATGAAGCATTGTATAATGATCGTATAAGTGAGAAGTGAGCTACTTTAGTCAAACGGTCAACAGTTACCATAATGGCATCATGTCAACGTGATGACGTAGGTAACCCTACAATAAAGTCAACGGATATAATATCCCATTTCCATTCAAGAATGAGATGTGGCTGCAATAATCCAGCGGGATGTTGATGCTCAGCTTTGACTCGCTGGCATTCAAGACATCTTGATACATAATCAGCAATATCACGTTTCATACCAGGCCAGAAATACAATTGTTGAAGATCGGCATGCATTTTCTTAACTCTTGGATGAGCTGAATACGGAGCTCGATGAGCTTCAGTCATAATTAATGTGCGAAGACTCTCAACATGTGGCACATAAATATGACCTAAATGCCATAATATACCATCTGGTTCTAGGACATACCCTGCAAATCAACCTTCTAAAGGTCTACCAGATTCAATTTCCGAACTCACTTCCTGATATAATCTATCAGTAGGAAGTGCAGCTAATATTTGACCTCTCAAATCTACTTCAAGAGTAGTAGCAGAGATCTCATGTCGACGACGACTAAGAGCGTCAGCCACTACGTTCTCTTTTCTTTAAACATATTTCACTTCAAAATCATACTCACACAGGAACTCCATCCACCGTCTTTGCCTAGCATTCAAGTTAGGTTGCGTAAAAATGTATTGCAGACTACGATGATTAGTATGAAGTTTGAAACGATGACCTAATAAGAAATGCCTCCATCGAACTAATGCATGCACTACCGCAGCTAGTTCTAGATCATGAGTAGGATAGTTTAATTCATGATCCTTGAGTTTGCGAGACTCATAAGCAACCACACGCCCATCTTGCATCAAAACTACTCCCAAACCCTCTAAGGATGCATCCGCACATACTACGAAATCCTTAGTAGAATCAAGAACAATCAGTATAGGCGCATTAGTCAACTTTTCTTTAAGATTCTGAAAAGCCAACTGGCACTGCTCAGACCAAACAAACTTCTTCCCTTTCCTCTGAAGAGAAGTAATAGGATGACCGATTCTAGAAAACCCCTCTACAAAACGCCTATAATAGCCAGCTAGACCCATAAAACTATGAACTTCACCTACATTAGTAATCTACAATAGCTTGAATCTTTGAAGGATCCACAGCAATACCTTTTCCAGATATCACATGTCCAAGGTATTTTATTTCAGTTTGGAAGAAGTCACACTTCTTCAAGTTTGCATACAATTGATTTTCCCTTAAACATTGCAATACATGTCTCAAGTGTTCTTCATGTTCCTTCATGTTTCTCGAATAAACTAAAATATCATCAAGAAATACTAGGACAAAGCGATCAAGGTAAGTACGAAAAACACCATTCATTAAACTCATGAATACTGATGGTGCATTTGTTAACCCGAACGGTACTACTGTGAATTCATAGTGCCCATAATGAGTTCAAAAAGCAGTTTTATGAATGTCTGCTTCGGCTATACATAATTGATGGTAACTAGATTTCAAATAGATTTTAGAGAACACATTAGCTCCCTTAATTTGATCAAAAAGATCATCGATTCTAGGCAAAGGATAACGATTCTTAATCATAACCTTGTTCAATTGACGATAGTCAATGCATAGCCTAAGAGATCTGTCCTTCTTTACGAAGATGACAGGTGCTCCCCAAGGGGAAACACTAGGACGAATGAAACCCTTTTCTAATAGTTCCTCTAACTGAATACAAAGTTCATCTAACTCCTGAGTAGTCATTCTATAAGGAGCTCTAGATATAGGCTCAGCTCCAGGAACTAGGTCAACTCTAAAGTCAATATCTCTCTTCGGTGGCATTCCAGGAATTTCATCAGGAAATACGTTTACAAATTCCATAAGAATAGGATGATCATCAAGAGATACATCTCGACTCTCACCCTCTTCCAAATCAATAACTATTGTTGCAAATAGTTGACATCCCTGACGAAGACATCTCTTTAATTGCATAGCAGATATCATCCGCAAAGAGATAGGTCTTTGAATACCTACGATTTCCACTTTCGCACCTAGATCATTAATGCAACTAATTGTCTTAAGTCGACAGTCAATTATAGCATGATAAGATGCTAACCAATCCATACCTAAAACTATGTCATATGATCCTAAAGGCGTAACATATAAATCTACTAAGGTAGTTAACATACAAATTTTAAGTTCACAGTTATGTACTAAGTTTTCTACTATTACTTTCACCCCTCAGGCGAATTCAACTTTCCACTTACCACCTTGCTTTACCGCCACAAGACCACAACGGTCTACGATGGTTGGTGAAATAAAGGAGTCAGTGGCTCCGGAATCAAAAAGAATGGAAACACTAACACCATGTAACTTACCTGAAATCTCGACCACTGTGTTTTGGTGATCGGCTTGGCGGTCATTAACCGCAACATATACTGTATGTGATCATCCTGCATCACCCAATGTAGGCTCTGAAACTGTAGGTCGAGGTCCAAAACCAGTAGAACCTCTCATCGGACACTGCCTAGCTATGTGTCCCTGCTACCCACATGAGTAACAACCTGTGCCTGTGCCTCTACCAAATCCTCTGCCACCCGAAGGTGCATTGGACTACTGGAAACTACCCCTACTGACAGTAGATTGAGCACTCTGCGTAGGCTGATCCTGCCTATTGTGCTTGTTGCGCCACCAATTGCGACCCTTTCCTGTTTGAGGACTATTACCCTATTGTGGTTGTGGGTTGTTGATCTTTTGAGGTGTTCGTTGTTGTTGTTGTTGCCCAACCTTTGTGGGTGTCTGTTGGTTCCTGGAGGAACCACCTGTCTGTGCCTGTCCACCCCGTGGACTAAAACCTGTTGTAGGAGCACTGCCAATCTGCACTCCTGTGTGCCCACCTAATGCCATAACAAGGTTCTCCTCTACAATGCGAGCCTTCTCCACCACAACTTCCATAGTCTTTGGCTCAAAGACTCAGACACCACCACTGATGCGGGCGTTTAAACCCCTGATGAAGTGTTGTACTAGCATAGGCTCATCATCGCCAATACCAGCATACTGCTTGAGTTCATAGAACCTATGTTCATATTGCTCTACAGAAAGAGCCAACTGATGTAGATCATGGAACTCGTCAGCCCTACGCTGCCTCCAGTGTTTAGACAAGAACCGTGCTCTAAACCTCTTGATAAACATCTCCCAAGACACTGATCCAATATCCAAGTGGAGCTTCTGCTCTTCTAGGCACCACCAAGTAGAGGCGAATCCCATCAAGTGCATAATAGCACATCTGGCATGGGTATTGCTACCGTAAGGGTGCATGGCGAAGCATCTACCAAAATCTAGTAGCCAGGTCTCAGCCTCTAAGACACCTCTCGTACCATCAAAGGTAGGAGGACGTGCCCTCAATAAATCTCTCATATGTCCTGCAGTGATAGCATCCTGATGTGTTATGTCCTCTACTCTCCTAGGAGATCTATCTCTCTCTGACAACCTCCTGCTCATCTACCTGTCTAGGTCCAAGATGAGCTAGGACCTCCTCTAATAATGGACGTATCTGAGAACCCTCTACTGCTGACTGTTCAGGATTTTGTCCCTCATTTCTTTGACCCAATTGTTCTGCCTGATCATTGTGATGAGGGCTCAGAGGGGGAGTAACCTGAGGGATTGGCCCTCGGCCTCCACCTCGACCTCTACCACGACCTCTTCCTCCTTGCCTAGGCATATTCCTGTACATAACAATAACGAGTCTTAGATACTATTCAATCAAGGATAACAGTTGCGACACTACGTACTAGGTCAACCTAATGGGCTCGCGATTACCCAGAGCATCCAGTGTTTGTAACCTTCACTCTGATACCAATCTGTAATGCCCCGTCATTATAACCTAAGGAATGATGCAATTGTATATAATAGTGGAATAATTTTTTTTTTTTTTAAGTTTAATTATTAAGTTATTTAGTTGCATACATTCATTAAGCTATGCAACGTTACACTACTTTGAGTTTCTATAAGTGACTTAAATATTTCGCATTGCACATTTAATTAATTAACATATACATTAAAGATATAAATTGCATAACATTTGAAATATCATTTTAGATAACATAAAGTACAATTACATTTCCTTACATTGCATTTGATATAATATACATTACTCATCCATCTGATGAGGTAGTTCAATAATAATTACTATCACAATTACAAATGTTCACCTCACAACATTTGAGGGATGTTTTACAATACAATTTACAATTTACAAAGAAGTTCACATGAGTTTCCAAGTGCGAGCTCTCCATCCATGAAGCTCTCGATGCCATGATCAAACTGGGGACCCAACGGAGTTAGGTGCACGTTCCACCCAACCATGTGGTACCCGTAGGTCCACCCCCCGTGCTAGGAGATAGTAATAAGGTTACCTAGACCTAATCTACTAACCCTAGACACTAGTACATAACAATCTATTGGTTACATTGCTTCCAGATTTAGACAATCGATTATATCACAAACACAAGGTTAACTGTTACTTTAGGTGGAGTGTCATCACAATATTGCAAAGGTTACCCTAGTGTTTCTTCCTAGGTTTCGGCCCCCAACCTTGGGTTACCCTGGTAACCTCTTACGAAACCCAGCCCCAGTGCAAATCATTGCGGAATCGAATGTCTTTTGAAGAAATAAGACACCAATTTGCCATTCTAGGCCTTCTCATCTTATACTCAAGACTGAAGTAGCTCAAGAGTCATAAGCGAGGCATAACATCTTATTAAGAGTTTTAATCTAACTATTGTGTTCTTTAATTATCACTAACTTACTAACTTTTTGTAAGTTACCCTGACACCACTTTGTGTGTCGGCCCTTACAAAAAGCCACTCCCCTAAACATAACAAGGTTATACTAAGTTTTTATGACTAGGGTTTACAAGGTGCACAAAAAGGATCAACACAAAATACCAGAATTACCACAATGAATGTCTCAATTCCGTTCACAAAATTCCAGTGCACTACCCTAGTATGTTCAAATATATGAAACCATAGTAAAATTTACTCCCTTAAAAAAACTGCAACTGGAAGACTTAAAATCACATAAAAGTAATCCCCATTTGCCCAATTCAAATTAATGTCATTTTAAGCAAATTCACGTCTATCATTTGGATATACTAAATCCATTCAGACAATAATTTAGAATATAAGAAGTATGAAAATTAATCAATCAACTAATTCATAGTCTTTATCCTTCATAAAATATAAAAATCAAATCTACATTTAACAAAATTTTCCAAATCATGATTAATAGTGGAATTCTATTTTCCCTTCATAAATCATTTCATTTAAAAAAAATATATCTAATCATAAGTTTCAAATGCTAATTAACAACTTTTAATATATTTAAATGTATACATTTCATAACAACCTAATTAAATATTTATTTAAATATATATATATAATCATATATGTATATATATATAATATATATTATAAACAAAACTTTATATAAAATACAAATTTTATTAATAAAACACATTAAATCAAATCAAAATTTATATATATCATTTTTTTTTTTAAATATTAAAACTCTTTTGACCCGCAGTCGAGCCGCGGCTCCCATTGAGGAGTGGGTGCGGCGCATTCCAGGGCTGCGCCTCCTCCATGGGGAAATGGGGAGGGTTTCAGCCCTCCCCACAGTTTGCAAAAATCTTTTTTTATTTTCTACGCATTTTGTCGTACGGCGAACACCAAAATTCTTTTAAAAGAAAAAAAAAAAACTAATAAAGTCCAATTTTTAAATGAAATTAAATAACAATTTTCCCAAATCCCAATATCGCTCGTACGGCGATTTTACAGAATATTTCACTGGTAAATAAAAATTTATATGAAATAAAAACACATATACAGGCTGTTTATTTATACAACACAATAAATAAATATATAATCTTATGAAACAAATCTATTTGTTCAACTGGATATTCGTAAATGAAATTTTTTTCTCACAGATTTTATTTAATATACATCCTAGAAATATTCAAAATTGGGATTTAAATTTAAAAAACAATAAACAATTAATCAAAATCGTTTCCCCAAATTTTGTTTTTCTAAAATTTTCACAGAGGTTTTCAAATAGAATCTTATTTTGAATTCTTTCTTTTGCTTATCTAAATTCTTGAAAATTCTTGCAGAAGATATTAACAGAAAACTTTCCACAAGCAATTGCCAAGATGTTGAAATTTAATCAACAGATTTTCTTTACAAAAAAACTAAGAAACTAAATTACAAGGAAAATACCTGTAACACCTTTGTTGTCTGTAACTTGAGATTTCGCTGTAGAAAAGAGAATCCTCTATTGCTCGTAATACACAATCCTCCAAAGTTTCTTCTACCAACACAAAAGAATTTCCCACCAAGGGATCTTCCACAAATATACAACCAGATACAGAGAAAGTAACAGTTTCTAAAAGAATCAATTTTTACACAGCAAAAACTTTTTTTTTTTTAATTTCCCCGTGAAGAAAATTGATAACCCTACCGTAATTCCCAGATCCCAAATATCCTCCGAGAAATTTCTCAACAAAGCCAATAAATGGAACTTACACACATGTCGAGAAGATGCAAAAATATCTCAACCACTTCCCGGATAACTTTTCTTTTCAAATTGCATGCACATAATTAATTTTTTTTAAATTTAAAAATTCAAATTCAAATAGCATGCATTTATTTTTATTAAATTTTCTAATTTCCAAATATTAAATCTTTTCACACACTTAATAATTTAATTTAATTTATTTATTTATTTAATTAAATAAGTTTAATCTTTTAAGATCAAACCATTTAACCAAATAAGCTAATTAATTAATTAAACAATCATGCAACTAATTTCTTCTACATTTAAAAATTAATTTAAATAACAATAATTTAAAGCACAATGAACTATCATTAAAAAATAACCAAATTTACCTTTCAAACAATTTATTCAACCAGAAGAATGTAAAACAACCTATGACCCAAACTAAAAACAGACAAAGTACAGTGACCGGGTTATAGACTATACTAGGGTGAACCAAACTACTATCTCCCAATCAACGTATCCGTTAAGTCTTGACACGCTCAAACCTGAGTACCTAGGTGGAGTCAGTGTCATGTACCTGCAATTCCTGCAACCAAGCAAATAACATGCATATATATATATAAAGCATTAAATAGGCACACCGTGCGGAGAAAATCACGGATATCACAGGGCACTCGCAAGCGAGTGATGTGATTTCGTTCTCCACACCAATACACGTCACATTAGACTGACGTAATAATAATTGTTAGTCCATCAAAACATATGCATAGCAATAATCAACTGAAAATAAACATCTACACTATCTCGAAGCATGTCTAAAATCAGTAACCACCATACAATGTATCATCATGTCACAAAATAAATCCACTATCGCTCAAAATCAGCGATCAAAATATCCAAACAGAGTATCATAGTCTAACAGTGTGAAAACATAATAGCATAAAGCATAAGCATAAACGGAGGGCTACTACAAACACTGAAAGAGTAATGGTAGAGCTAAAGAAACCAAAAAATGAAATAAATTCTTCTTGAAATAGATTAACTACATTTTGTAGAAAATAATGAGGCATTTAAAATAAAAAATTTGGGAGGAAATAATGTGGAGGACTAATTATTTGTTTCAATTATTTGAATTAATTGATTGTCTAGAAGTACATAATAGGAAGCTCAAACAATACATTGTTGACAATAGAAATGTGAATTCAAGAGAGAAATTTTCAAATAGTCTAGAAAGATAGTGATAATGAATTGGCATCCAAAGGAATTCACAATCTAATTGATGCCTCAATAAAGGTATCATATATCATTTAGAAATGTTTGAAACTAAGAGAATCAGAGGAATGCCTAGATCAGGTTGCAAAAAATATGTGGAAGTTGTATAAAAAGGTAGAGGACTTGACATAGCTTGGTTTGTTGTTGGCTTCTTACACAACACAGTGACACATTAGAAATTTTCTTTTCAAAAAGAAGATGGAGGATAGAATGAAGTTTTATTTGGACCAGTTTCCTCATAAATCAGATGAGATAAAAAATTTGGAATTGATCAAACCATTGATATCCTTGAATGTAAATTTGATTGAAACATTAGAGTCAAGCTCCACTGTCAATTATGAAGTTGAAAAATCTACAAGTCAAATACTATAAGTTAGAAAAATTTGCACTTCCATCAGATGGACAATGGAGCATGCTAAAAAATCCAATAGAATGATTTGATAATATGAGTGTCCAACTCAACTTTACGTAGAGTTGTCTTTGAGCAAGATTTTGTAATACTTCTATGTATTCCTTCATTTTAAAATCAATATAAAACTCAAATCCATTTGTGTTCCTTCATTTCAAAATCAAGGCTTGTTGTTTTCTTTTGACACAACACATTGATACAATAGAAAGGATGCTTTCAAAAAGAAGATGGAGGATAGAATGAAGTTTGATTTGGACCAATTTTCTTAGAACATGAATGAGGAAAAATTTTTGGAATCGATCAAATCATTGATAACCTTGAATGCAACTTTTATTGAAACATTCAAGTTCCACTATCAATTATGAATCGTTAACAAACTTGCAAGTCAGATGGTATAAGCTAGAACAATTTTCACTTCCATCAAATGGACAATGGAGAATGCTACAAAAGTTGATAGAATGATTTGATAATATGAGTTTCCACTATGGCAACTTATCATGGTTTAAAGTTGGCTCAAGAGAAGGGTGTGAGGAAATTTTGGTTGGAGGGGGACTCCAGGAACATTATTAATTGTCTGAAAAGGGTTACTCCTCCCTAATGGTCAATCAAGCACATAATAGAAACTCTATTGCTATTTTAAATTCCTTTCAAGAGTCTTATATTTCCCATGTTTATTGGGAAGCTAATGGTGTTACTAACTTCCTTGCTAATTTGGGACTTTCCTTGTCTAGATTTGGGACTCTAATAACCATAGACCCATTGAACTTCAATCAATGGTTAATAATGATCAAATATCACATGTTACTTATGATGGAGTTAGGAATAGGTTTTAGATGCTTCAGCATTTGTCTTCATTATTGCCTTTTTTCCTTGATAATGCATATGGAATGCTACATGGATCTTGGTAATCGTGGCTTAGAGTGGTGAGGTTTCCCAAGGGATGTAGCTTTAATGAAGCTTCATACCTAGAGTGTCAGATTAACATGTTTTTTGGGTGTTATCTTCCTCCTTTTCTTCTTGATTTTTTTATTTTGGTTGGTTGCCTTTCCATTTGAGGATCAAGTCTAAGAGAGTGGCTATTCAGATGATAATGGGGGGAGATAAGTGTAGAACAGGGCTTGTGACATGTCAAGACACAAAAGATAATGGTCTGGTTTGGGAGATTCTCAACAAAGGTGGGGTTACACCTTATATGATGAGGCTCCATGGCTATGACTCCAAAATTTCTCAAGAATTTATGAACGGCTGTCACAAAAGATTCATGCGGATCTTTGGGATTGAGATTACTATTACAGAAAAACTCATAACAGAGGTCAGCAGCCTTTCTACTAAGGGTCAGAAATTCTACAAGGAAAGGAAGGTAGCGAAGTCGACAAGGGCTATCTTCCTATGTGATAAGGAAAGAGAAAAGATAAAGAGGTTGAGGTGTGGTGTGGTGGCTATGATTAGACTTCCATTAAAGCTATATGGTGGGATGTGGTTGTGGCGCTTATACATTACTTTACTCTGGATGGGATATTTTCAGCTATCTATGGCTACCATTTTATGTTGCTCAACCACTTCCATCATGGTAAGTTGGTGTCTTTTTTGTTTTATCCAATTTTGTCCTTGGAAAATGGTATCCATGAATTTCACAAGAATTTCAATAACCCTTTCTTGCACGAGGGGCTCATGTTGTTAATTACTAAACATATTAAGGCAAGGTATGTAATTGAAATCCCTAAGGTGAATAGAGCTCATAAATCTAAGGATTTCCTTCGAATTATGATATGGGAGAAGATTCTAAGGAGTTTAAGGAAGAGTAAGGTAAGTCAAGTCCATTTAAGGATCTCTCTGCCCCGCTTAAGAAAGAGTTGGGGGCTTCCCCTTCCTAGTCAAATGGCTCACATACTGATTTAGAAGGGGATAAGACCCTCAAGGCTGGAGCCAAGAGAAAAAAATTTGTTCAAATTTCCATGAAGGTTGGGAAGGGGAATCAAGGCAATAAGAAGGTGGAACTGCCCCCATTGTCTAGAGTGAAGAGGAAAATTTTAGTTGGGGAAATTGAGAGTGGAATGGCGGGTAATTCTTCTGTGGGGAAGAAATTTTCTAAATTAACCCAAGGCAAGATTATGGATGTTGTGTCTCTTGGTGAGCCTTAGTCTAGTTAGAATCTTCAAGATGTTGTTGAAGGGGAAAAGGAGAGTCGTGAGTTCAAGGTGGAAAAGAAAGTGTAGCGCGTGAAGATTGATGTGGTTGATCTGGAGATGCCCCTATTACTTCTGAGGTTGCAGGCAAGGGGAAGGATAAGATGGAGCCTACTATTGGTAATTGGTTTGAGGATCATCTTGAGTGTTCCTTTTAGGGTTTTGGTATGAATTGGGAGATGCTTGATCTTGATGATATGGCTAGTATGGATAAGGGGGGAACGAATGTGTTCTTTAAACTCTTCATGTGGCTCCTTTGTGAAGTTAAGTATCTACATGGTAAGTGTGATTTGCTAGCCAAATTCAATATTAGCACTTTGAAGAAAAATAATAAGGAGGTGATAGTGTATGATAAGATGAAAATAATGAATGCTACCCTTAACCAAATTGCAAAGGATGTTACAAAACTGAGTAAGGATCATGATCCTTAGATTTCTGCTCTTGAGTAGAAAATCATGAAAATCAAAGATGATCTCTCTACTCTTGTTAATGTTAGTCAGGATTATCTCTTGGATAATGCGGAGGGGTAGGTGTTGTTGAATGAAAAGGATAGGAAATGGAATGGCAAGTCCCTTTTTCTAAAAAAATATGTTCATGAGGTGGAGGACAACACTTTGGTTGGAAAACAGGTCAAAGGTACTAATAAGGGCCCTTGTGTTAGAACCAGAAGAAAAACTAAAAAAGGGGAAAAAAATTTGCTTCTGGAGGTGAAGGAGATCATGGAGGTGCATGATAAGGTGATCTCAAAGACCTGAATGCTGGAGGATTCTAAATAACCTATTGTAGTTGTTGATTTTTGTCTTTGGGGCTACTTTGTATTGTTATATCTCTCAAGCTGCCTTCTTGTTTTGTAAAGGGTTTCAGGGACCCTTCAAAACCTTTTTTTCGATAATCAAAAAATATGAGTTTCCAACTCAGCTTTGTGCCAAAGTTGTTTTTGAGCAAGATTTTGTAATACTTCTTTATATTCCTTTATTTGAAAATCAATATAAAACTCAAATTCATTTATGTGTTCAAATTATCTAATTTATTTAATTGCTTGATTCAAGAAAAGTTTAGTTTCTAGATACACATGATACAATTGATAATGTTGTATATCCTATTATTGTTAGCAATCATTTAGTTGAATCATTGAGTGTACGTAAAGCTTATCAATATGACACAATAAAAATGTAAAATTATTAAAAATATGTTAATTAATAAATAGAAATTGAAAATGCGTTTAACAAAACAAATTTGAAAATAATGTTTAAAATTTAGATTCTACCATGGAATAGTGGAAAATAGTAGTATGCTAATTTATTAATTTGTAAATGAAATTTTGAAAAATGCAATTGCATATTAGGATTCAATGATAAAAATAAAAAATATCATCAATGACAAATTGGATTTTGGAATTTATGATTCATGAAATTCAATAATAAATATAAATACCTAGTAATTTTTAAATCTCTTCCATTTTTCAATTTATCGCCTCACTCTAACCATGATTGAGAGTCATCTTGATTTTGGTCTTTTTTTTCTTCACTTTGCATAGATCTACTTAATTGCATCTCAACATTAATAGTACATGTATTATTCATTGTGACACTGTCAGACCTCCAGATTGTGAGTGCCCTCTCAAAAGGAAAACTTTGGATACCATACCTAGTTGTATACATCCTCAAGCAATTTTCCAAATTCTTGTCTAGCTCTTTTTTTAATCTTTGATTTCAATAATCTCAATGTACTAAAAACTCTCTCATCCTCCACTGACCCCAATATGACGGTTTGACATAAATTAACACATTTTAAATATTTTGACATCAAATCATGTAATAGTTTCTTTTCACTTAAGGACTCACTTAAGGTTGTCCAAAGCTTTATTATTGATCCCTCTTGTAAGGGACTCTCAATGAAATCAAAATTTTCTCTCATAATTGTTGCAAAATAGCCTGATTGTTCTATAAGCTTAGATTGATTTATAATTATTTATATTTCTTGTTTATTGAATTCTAAACTTTTTAAAAAATGATCAACCAAGGTCTTTATCCTCTTACAATAATAATTTAGTTGATGATGGACCCAATATTGAGAATAGACAATAGACATGGCTTCAAGTAGTTCATCTCAAGAGAATCATTCTAAAATCTCTAAGGAAAGAGATTTCATAATACTTTTTAAAGTAGTACTTAAAAAATTAACAATTTCATTAAAAGTTTCCCTTGTAACAATTACTTCTCTGGTAGAGCACTTGACCATGGTAAAATAGTGCATTGGTATCTCAAATCCACGTATAAAGATGCATAACTCTCTACTTGCATTAAACTATAAAAAACCTAATAGATTGTTCACATTTGTCATCAACTGCCAGATACTAAATTTTGGAGTTATAAATAAGGAATCTAATCTATATTCCTCACCCTACGTAGTTAACTATTTATTGCAATATGCATAGTTCTTTCTTTATATTTTTTCACAATATTTTTGTTTCCTCCAATATGGGGAGAAGACTAAATAGTGTTAAGAGTGTCTCTATATCAATTAACCTATGTCAGATCGTGTGGTGATGTTCATGCATTATTTCAATCAAGGATTGATATTCTGAATAAACTCATTTTGTCAGTCCATGCAAGGAGATCCATCTAGCACATCAACATTCTCAAGAAGTTTGTTTCCTACAGTTATTCCCTCAAAAAAAAATTGAAATTTTGTAAACTTTTTGGGACTTCAACAAAAGTATGAACAAAACTCGTGGACTAGATTTAAACTTTTTATACTAAAGGGAACTTGCTCACAATTTTAAATGTTAAATCCATTATGTGGGTCATCCAGTGAATGACAATCATGTGTGGTGAAGAAGTAGTTTTTATCTTTACACAAAGACCATCTTATGACCTTGCATTACTGAAGCTCCATCAGCTCCTACACACACCAACTTTTTGGTAATTGTGAAGTCATCCATACCTCCAATTTTATTTAAATATTTTTTAACTAGTTCAAATAGGTTTTCTGATGTTGAATTCTCCTTCATTTTATAAACACAAAGTAGATGAGGTTGGTAAACATGTTTGTATACAATACACACATGCATACATACCCAATAAGTATTAGCTATCATTGTAACTTCATCTAAAAATAATGCAATATAGGTTGACTCTTTATTTTTTCTTGTAAATTTTGTTTCTCCACCTCAACAAGACAAATTTCTCATTCTCATCTATTCTTTATTGACCAATGTGTGTTACGAAAGTTAAGAACTTCCAAAAAATATAATAAACTATTATATTTTGGGTAGTTTGTCATAGGACACCCTCTGGTCAAAATATGAAAAATGACACTCAACTTAATAGTTTTTTCCATTTGTGCTCCTACCATTATATTTCTAAATTAAGTTTGAATTGAACCTCCAAATTTAGTAAGATTTTTCTTTCTTTGCATATGTGTATCATATTCGAGGGCATTCTTAACATGAAGACATTATTCTTTTGTTTTTCATCTGATCAATGATTTTTCCTTTCCATCTATATATTTTATTCATAAAATTTATCAATATTTTTTCTATAGTGTTAAGTTTTAGCTGCAACTTTTTGTCCCTTTTATATTTCCAACTACAAATCTTACACTTGCATTATGTCGGAGGTTCATGTTTGTTTGCATTATCTACTAGTTCAATGAATGGTAATTTGACACCCAATCAATCTAAAAATGTCTTGTCATATCCCACTTGCATCCCATTTTTTAATTGGCTTTTCTATTTCCCTTATGTGCATCAACATCATTTGTAGAATTGTCATCCAAGTTAATTAACTCATTCTAGCTACCATGTGTATCCCATAGAACATCTTTTATGATCTTTTCATCTAAATTGATTAACTCATTTCGATCTCCCTCTAAGGTATTGTCTTCTTTGTTAAAATTTGGTGTAAGTTTCAATGTTGTAGCTCCATCTTGATCTAATGGATTGCAAACATTTCCAAAGTATGACATTATGGTTCTTCATTTTGATGACCTACTTTCACCACTTTTAGGAATCTTACTCTTGTTCCTACTCGAGATATCTCACGAACTAAAAGCTGCGAAAGAATATTTTTTATTTAAGAAAGAATCATATTAGAATAGATCCTTGGGTCCTAGATGTGTCCCTACCCAATATCATCTATATGAATGAAGTAAGAATGGTAAATATATAATTAATCTTAAACACTATAAATAAATGATCACTTACCTTTAGGTTTTTATTGAGTTGCTAATGCAACAATACATGTAGTTGTAACTTGCCTATGATCTGAATCAAGAGCTCAAAATTGAATAAATGTGTAAAAATAAATCAAAGTTTTGATTGAATTACCATGATCGAAGATGGTGTTTTTTGTCGATGGAGGGAGAGCTAGGGTGCCCATGCCCTAGCTTGCATCTGTTGTTGTTGTCTATATGTGGGGGTCTTGCATGCACATGGGGGGGCCTGGGGTGGGCCTGATTTTGTCTTTCGTTTACCTTTTGTCTTTTTTTTTAGCCATTTGACCTATTCTTGTCTTTCTTGGTTGTTGTAAGTGGCACATGGGTCTTTGGAGGGGGTTGTGTGCAAGCCCCGATATTGGTAGTGGGTGGTGTTCTTTTCAATGGAGGAGGTTGTGGCATCCCTGTATTCAACAAGGTGTTTTTATTTTCTCTTGCCTACTATTGTTTGTGGTTGAGTGTGCCTGTTTTGGGGCTATGGTACTAGGCAAATTGTGGCTTCTTTTCCCAAGATGCAATGGCATTGCTTGAGCCCTTAGATAGGGAAGTTCAAGATTCTTCTTTAGCTAGTGAAGAAGGGGGGTACCTAATCATTCTTCATCTGAGTTGGGATTGACACGAAATGGAGCATTTAAATTGCAGAAGGTGAATGGGTGGTTGGAGAGGGCCCAAGAGCAACTGGTTCTAGTGATCCAATCGGAGTCGGTTGCTAAAGATGTGGATTACTACCACAATCATGTACTGATTTGTAAGTTCTTGGAGATGATGGTTTCTCTGCTTTTTCTTGACACATGGATTCGAAAGAAATGGAATCCAGAAGGAGATTTTAAAATTTTGATGGCTGCAAATGACTTTTTTATGGTGGATTTCTCGTGCACTTTTTTATCAGAATAGGGATTTTGAGGGTGGTCCTTACTTCTATAATCAGGTAGGTCTTTTCATAAAACCATGGCATGCTAGCTTTAACTTGGCAGAGGAGTTACCATCTACAATCCTAGTTTGGGTTTGGCTTCCTTGACTGCCACTTGAATGCTGGAGAAGTGACATATTGCAGTCGATTGCTTTGTTGTTGGGAAAACCTATTGGTCCTTCTCAACAAACTTTGAGTAAGAAGGTTTTTTCTTATGCATGGGTATATGTTGAAATTGATTTTAGTTACCCATTGCCTAATTCAATTGATATGACAGTTGGGTCTTTCTCCTAGACTCGGTCGTTAGATTATGAGACACTACCTTTTAGGTGTTGATTGTGTGATGAGTATGGTCATCTTCAATCAAGATGCCCCCATGCTTCTAGTGTTGCTGGTACAAGTAATGCTCCCTCATAATCTAATTCAAAGATGGACAATGGAAAGACTCCCATGCAAGAGGAGGCGACCATAATACCTCTTTCTTTCATAATTTCATTTAGGATAGAAGAAAAGGTAATGTTATTTCTTCTCTCTTGTCACCAACTGGGGAGATTTTGTCTTCTTTTGCTTCTATTTCTGCTAAGTCAGTTCATTTCTTTTCTACTTTATTATCTAAGAATTCCCTTCCTATGGATTTGGATGAAGCTATGATTTTGGATTGTATCTCACCTTTGGTTACTGATGAAATGAATGAATCTATGATTAATCCTATTTCCTTGTCAGAGCTTGAGAATTTTGTGTTTCAGATGTAAAAGGGAAAAGATTTGGGGCCTTATGGGTTTCTGGTTGAGTTCCTCCAAGAGTTTTGGGACGTAATTAAGATGGACCTTTTGGAGGTGGCTCAGGAATCCTTCAGGAGTAAACAAATGCTAAAATCTATGAAAGCTACCTTTCTTGCTCTTATACCAAAGAAGGAGGGGGCTAATACTTTGGATCTTTTCAAGCCAATTGCTTTATGCAACGTTGTGTATAAGATTATTACAAAGCTTATCGTTGAGAGGCTAAAACCTTGGCTGAGCAAGATAATCTCTAAGGAGAAAGGGGGTTTTGTTGCAGGTAGGAAAATTATGGATGTTGTTATCATTGTCATTGAGACAATTCACTCTATGGCGTGCTCTAAGGAAAAATCTATGTTTATCAAGTTGGACATGGCTAAAGCGTATGACCATGTTAAATGGGATTTCTTATTCAATATTTTGGGAGCCTTTGGTTTTTCTAAAGACTGGATTGATTGGGTAAGGATTTGTGTCACCTCTTCTTCCTTTTTGGTGTTGGTTAATGGAGAGCCAACGGAGTTGTTTGGTGCATCTAGGGGGCTTAGACAAGGGGATCCTCTGTCTCCCTACTTGTTCATCTTACTTGCTAAGGGATTGGGGAGGTTCATTAGATCTTGAGTGGAGTGTGGTTTGATTTAGGGCTGGAGTTGGGGAAATGAGATTTCCCCTCAATCCCATCTTCAGTTTGTTGATGATACTGCTCTGATGGGTAGGGCCAGAGTTGAGGATGCTATCAGATGGTGTAGTTTCTTGGCTACTTCAAGTCAATGTATCAATGAGTGGAAGTTTTTTATCTACTTCTTCAACACTCCTAAGAGTATCCAAAGGATAATTGTTGGCATCCTTCATTTTTAGATTGGCTCCCTCCCCTTTGTTTATCTTGGCATTCTACTTGCTATTTGTTTGCTTCCTAAACTATTCTGGCAGGGGATTATTGATAAGTTTCATAATTTGGTTAGTCATTGAACTTGCAGGTGGCTCTCTTATGTGGGAAGAGTGACTCTCTTAAATTTTTTGGTGCAGGCTCTCCCTCTGTATAGATGTTTTGTTCTTTCCGCTCCTGCCAGTTTTATTAAAGACTTTGAGAGGTTATCTCGTCAGTTCCTCTGGTTTGGAAACCTTCTTCATAGGAAGTTGAGCTTGGTTAAGTGGGATGTCATTTGTACGCTAAAGCAGGAAGGTGGGTTGGGATTACATTAGATGGATTTGAATGGGCAGGCTTTAGCAGCTAAATTGTATTAGCGATGGTGTTCGCAACAACATTAGTTGTGGGCTAGAATCATTACCTCAAAATATTTGGGGGTGGTTGAGAGTGTTGAGGTTGCTTGCTTTAGCTTGGAGGGGACAGGCTCTTTAATTTGGGGCACCCTACAAAGAGGTGCCAATCTGGTCAAGCATGGGTTGTTCTGGATTTGTAATGGTGGTCAAGATGCTCTCTTTTGGTCAGATTCTTGGGATGTTTATCCCCCCATCTTGTATTCTCATCGTTATCTGCAAAACTTGTGTCGGCATTTTCTAGATGTTGGTTGGTGCCATATGGAAAATTTCAAAATGCCTCAAATTCTGGGTCAAGCTAGTGTGTTCAAGTGGAAGGATTTGCATGAGTGGCCTCCTAGTGGTACGGTTGAGGATCGTCAAGAGCTTTCTTTAATGTTTTCTAATCATGTTTGTAATTTTCTTCCTAGGAGGGATGTGCTAGCTTGGGGGGCCAGACCCGAAAGGTAAATTTTATGTTGCCTCAAGCTATCAAGTTTTGGATAAATAGTTGTTTAGGAGTTCAGAGGTCTCTTGGTGGAAACAAGTTTGGAATAACTTTGCCTGGCCTAAGTATAATTTCTTCACCTAGTTATTGGTGCAAGGGAAGCGTCTTACTTTGGAAAATATTTGGAAGTGTGGGTTTTAGGGCCCGTTTATGTGTGTCATGTGTGCTAGGCATGGGGAATATATTCCTCACCTCTTCTTTCAGTGTTCTTTTGTAAAGGATATTTGGCACTTTTGGTGGAACCTCTGGTGATAGTTTTGTAGGCATCGTTCTTCTCTGGAGGATTTTTGGAGGATTCAAGGGTCTCCTCTTGTTAAGAATCCTTTCCTTCTTATAGCTTAGATCATTGGTCCCAATTTAATAATATGGCATATTTGGTTGGAGCATAACCGCATAATTTTTTTGGATAAGAAGTTGCTTGTTGGTCAGCTTTGGATGAGAATTTTGGGGGTCCTTCAAGGGACTTTGACTGCTAAGTGTGATTTGGATGTTCTTGTTGACCCTGATGAATTGGGAGTGGTTAGTGCTCTGGGCATTTTTGTTCAACAAAAGAGAAAATTGAGACTTGGGCATTGTGGTTGTGGGTGGGAGAGGGTTGGTCGTGTTGGTCACTAGTGTCCTCCTATTTTGGGGGAGTTGAAAATTAATATTGATGGATCTTCTCGTGGCAATCTGGGGCATGCTAGAGTTGGTGGTATTGATAGAGATAGTTTGGGAGTTGTGGTTTTTTTCTTTTTTATTTATAAAGGTCAGCATACTAATAACCTCATGGAGGCTATTCCTATTCTTCTGGCAATTGAGCGGGCCTATGCCCTTGGCTAGAGGTGGATTGTTTGTGAATCTGACTCTCAGGTTGTTGATATGTTGAATAGGAGGCATTTGGAGGGTGTGAATTGGCAGTTGGCAGTGGTGGTCAAGCAAATTGTCTCACTGTGCACTGCTTTGGAGTCTATTTCCTTTTGTCATATTCCTCAAGAATGGAATAAGGTGGCGGATGGCTTGGCTAGGTGGGCTTATGAGCAAATGGGGACCTAGAATGTTGATAATTGGGGCAATCTTCATGGTGATTTGGCCCTAGTTCTAGACGATTAGGTTGCAGAAGATATGAGGTGTTTCTTGGGTGTGACTTAATTCTTGGCTTTTTCGGTGCCCTTTGTGGGTTTGTTGCTCTTGCTTTGTAATGTTCTTTTGATTCAATAAAGTTTTTACCCCTCTTTTTAAAAAAAAATCAAAATTTTGATTGTATCTACATCAATCTATATTTGGTAAATTTTTTGAGATTTTTAAATGGTAATATTTGGTGAATCTTGAGTGATTATAAAATGATACATGTGAATGCTAGGTGAATCAAACCTCGACAAAACACATATGTTGTAATTTCAAGGTGATTATAGACCTAGGATTAGCATTTAGTTATAATACTATTGGTGAAATGGGTTCTCATACACAGTTAGTTTTTAATGTTATTTGCAAAATGGGTCCTCATACGTAGCGAACTTTTATGTTATTTGAAAAATAGTTCCTCATAAAAAATGAACATTAAATGGTATTGGTGAATGTGTGCCTGAATTAATACATGCATATGAAATTCTAGGTGAAAATATTAATGACCATTAGAAATATGTGGTTTTTATGAAAAAAATATTAATTACATATGCCTCATAAAATATATTGATGGTGAATTGAAATGCATTGGACCAATAATTTGTTAAATCCAAAAAAAATTTGGTCACCTCGTTGGTTGCAATGTATTTTTCAATTTCAAATTGGTCAATATGAACTATTTGCCACTAAAAATATCCCTGATGGGGAATCCTAAGATCCCTCACCTAACTCCTTACAACTATTCATCATGGAAAATATTGATATGGAATCACTTAAGCCATGAAGATCATACTAAACATATATTAAAAATTAATTCAAAAATAATAGATGCTAAGAAAAAGAGGGTATGGCTTAATGAATGTGACAAAGCTCTCGGATTTCATGTGCAACAGTGTAATACACCTAAGAAGGATTGGGACAAAATTCTTATTTGTATGTTCAAACTGATGAGATTAAGGTAATTGATAATGAATTGATTAATCCCTATCTAAATAGTTTTAAAAGTTAATGATATCAATTTCCCACAATCCATATTGTGTTGTTCCAAAGACTTGGTTGATTGTGTGCAATTTTATCAGCGTTTGGATACTCGCAGTCCATCATCGGGATGAGAATAGGAATGAAACAAAAAGGAAAGTGTATTGCTTGGTTTGATTGTGTCAAATTTTTTTTTAGCATCGCGTTTGGGATCGCGGTGTGGTGCGGCGTTAATGCTAAGAATGACACAATCAAAACCAAAAACAACTCTAATTTCTAAATAGTTTTGACAATGTCAAGATTACGTGCTTTAAGATCAAAAGATCTGCTTCACAACTCAAAAGAGCGTAGTGATATTGATAAAAGTGGCTGTAATATTTTATCCATGCTTGGTACAAAATGTGGTTTTGTTGTGGCTCATCCGCAACACTACAGGAAGGTATATAATATTCTACATTGGACGTTTCTAAAATTTGGTGAAGACAATTGGTGGAATTATTGTCTTCTAAGTCATTGGTATTGATGGTTAGTGAGCCTAAGGGATAAAAAATCAAGAAATTTTAAAAAGAAAAAAATAAGAAAAAGAAAAAGCCACAAAAAGAGACCACAATCTAATTATAAATATTCCTTAAAAGGGGAATCATCTAAGGAGTAGCACAAAATGTGCATATTATAAGAAACTAGAGCATGATGAACATTGTTGTAATCAAAACAAACTGATGAGTTGAAACATCTTCAATAGAAGACTAATATCAAATTGCCTTCAACTATGTCGGAAGATTCATCTTCTTCAAAATTCAAAGAGACGGAAGGGATGAATAATTATCATAGTTACAAATTCTAAGATAGGGAGATAGCTCCTTAAATCTAAAGTTTCACAATATATGGATTCATCATAGAGTATGTTTTCTTCATTTGAGACTTGTGGATAAAAGTACAAAGTTGTGTCACACTTTTATAGAGGAAGTGACCAACATTAATCCAACTTTTAAACTTGAATCACTAAAAAGTGGCAATATATGTTTTGAATTTTGAAATGATGTAAACTAATAAAATGTGTATTTTTTAGTATATTTTATGTTTGTATTTTTTGAAAAAATAAAAAATTATTTTAAAATAGTTTTTAATAAATTGGCACTATAATTTAGTTGTTGATAAAATGCTAGAAAATGAAGTTACATGAGACGTCAATCTTTTTATAATAGTTTTTTTTTTTTTTTTCAAATTTTTTGTGTATAACTTGAAACTTTAGTGCATGAATATATTTTATTCCAATTTGATCAATATATATTTTTAAATAAATATTATTAAAACATAACTATTTCCATTCGACGTCAACTTTCATATTAAATATTTATCTAAAATAGAAAAAAATTACACCAACTTGATATAGATTCTTTTATCTAGTGTATCATATTTTATTTCGTAGTTTAGTATTTTTATTTGTGGTAATCGCTAATGTTTGCACTAATACCTTTCTTTTGGAATAAATAAATATATATATATAATAAATTATTCATCGTATAAACTGCAAAACTACACTTATGGATCTAAAAGGAGTATTTTATATTTTTTAAATATTACTTATGATGGGAGTTATTGAAACTTTTTTTTTAAATAATTCTTTTTTTTTTGGTAAATTGGCCTCAAGTGAATTTGCTACTTCTTTTTACCAACAATTTTACTTCAGAAAAGTTATTAGAAATATTGCTTATCCTAGAATGAATCTTACTAGACCATATGTTTGACCAAAATTGATTTTTTGTTAAAAATACTTAAATTCGCTTGTGTCAGTAAGTTGGCAGAAAGTGTGATATAGCTTTGTACTTTTACCCTTGTTCTACATCACATTTTTATGGTTGATAACACATATTTGTGTTTGTAGGAGATGATCTATTATTATGGAAAAGTGATCCTTCAATGATGTCCTTGGATTCTTCCATTGTCAACCAATCTCTTTTCTATCTATTAGATCACAATGATATGGAGAAGAGTTTTGATTTCACACTAGATTCTATGGTCATTTAGGATTTGCATAGAAATTATATTATTGTAGTTGGAGAAGCAAATGATTATTCTAGATTGTACACATTTTGCACATGATGTTCTTTCAATTGATGTTCACACTCAGGAACCTAGTGTGGGCACTTTCGAGAAGATACAATATGGTCATTTGAATTTTAGTATCATTTCATCAACTAAGGTTTTTGAGACATGTTGATATTCAATCTCATGTTGCTTCTATTGAGACTAGTGTTGCTACATCCATGGCTTCCAATGATTCTTTGCAACATGACCATAGACATCATCTTTTAGAAATAGTTCCTTGGAATGAGTACTTAATAGATCTTGTAAGTTTTTTTTGTGATTCCTTTATTATAAATTTGGATGACACCATTGAGGACATTCGTCTCCTCTTTAATGTTAGTATCATTTCATCAACTAAGGTTTTTGAGATGTGTTGATATTCAATCTCATGTTGCTTCTATTGAGACTAGTGTTGCTACATCCATGGCTTCCAATGATTCTTTGCAACATGACCATAGACGTCATCTTCTAGAAATAGTTCCTTGGAATGAGTACTTAATAGATCTTGTAAGTTTTTTTTGTGATTCCTTTATTATAAATTTGATGACACCATTGAGGACATTCATCTCCTCTTTAATGTTAGCTTCTATAAAGTTGCATCATCTTCTTTGAATGTCATTAGGGCACATTTAAATCCTCTTGTTCAAGTTGTCCACCTATTCATTTGTCACATTTTGATATTGGTTTGAAGATCCTTGAGTAGCATTTGAAGGAGTCATCTTCATCTTCATGTCATTTTCTATAGTTGTTTCCACAAGGTTCTAATTTGTCACTTTTTTAAGTTAGGCCTAAGACTCCTAATTTGATTGTGACACCCCTTGGCACTAACATGGCAACACCTACATAGCCACTAGAGGTCTACCTTTTATCTTTCTCTCCTCATATTCCTTTTAGAAATGGGAAAGCATCCTACATATATCTTTGGCTTTGTTTTTCTTAAAGGAAGAAATGTTCAAAAAAATTGAATCATCTTCAACATTCATTATCGAGCATTTATCATTTGTGCAGTAGATTACACATTATGGAGGCTACATAGTCTCTCCTCTTTTGTCTTATGGGGCGAATTTTTCCTCACATGGGGTTTTATCCTTCTCATACTTTAGAAGGAACCAATGAAGGAAGATGTTCTTAGGGGATCGTCTTAAGTTACCCTTCCTTCTTAGTCTCTTTTATGTTTCCTCTCTTTTGGAGATGAGTTTTTACTAAAAGTTTTTCTTTTTTTTCTTTATTATTAAGAATTATTGTATACATTTGTACCTTATTAGGCCTTATTGCCATGGTCCATCCTTTTTTTATTTTTCCACCCTAAGTTTCACACAAGAGGGGGTGTTGGTGTGAACAAGATTTATTTCATAATCGATTCCCTCTTGAGTCCTTTTCATGCCTAATTACTTAAGTTGACTTAAAGCATTTACTTTTTGTCTCATATTATAAAATTAAGACACATGTCATAATCTTGTAATGTCCTATGTCTCAACCTTTCCTATATATACAAGGATTCTTATTGTAATATAATCATCATTATACATTTGCACCTTTAATAAAATAGAATTATTCTCATTTTAGATTTCTTAACACTTTCATTAAAGCTCGTTAATTTTGAGTGGTTATCTCCATAATCAAATCTTACATTAATAAATTATAAATGTTAAGTGTCAACAAAAGGCTCATATTCACCACTTGAGATGCTCAACTTTAAATAGACATTACCATATTTGTTGTTCTGAATTTGTCTATGAGTTTCTCAATAAAATGATATTATTTTAATTGGTACTATTATTGAGTTCATATTCGAGTTCAGCAGCTCATCATGTGAATATAACTCTTACCACCAAAATAACTCTGAAATGTTTATGAAGTATCATAACAAGTATTTAAATTCAGAATTTACATAGTTCTGCAAAATAATCATGAATACCAGAAGCTTTAACTTCTGACCTGGAAATCTGATTTCCACACAGTATCGACTATATGCTGAGATACATACCACGCCTGATCAGCAGCTAAAGAAGTAATCTCTCCATTAAATAAAGTGACGGCCCTTTAATAACATTGATGCAAGTGATTCATATTATGCTATAGCATGGTTTCTATGCAAACTGGATGATAATCTCATAATCAATTTTGATATTTAATAAAACACCTACCAGACATCCTCTGGCTGATATTTCCTGTGAGTAAAATGAAATTATTTATTCATGCATCGTATCCCTTTGTCCAACGGTAATGATTCGACCCTGCCACATGATTTTTGGAACAATTGAAATCTCCTTGGAACAACGATCTTAAAGTTTCTACAGTCGTGTTAATCTCCACAACTCTTTCCTTCTTTTGTCGCTTTAGCTTATACCATTGGTCCTTAACTTACTGGAGGCAGCGGCTAATGAGATTCTATTGTAGTGTTCATGACTCCACCATTATTCCGCTAAGGCCCACAAAATTCATAAGAAATTCCATTTCTTAATAACTGCGACCTCAATTTGAACCAAGTTAACTCCTCCCACATAATACATGTGCTGTGCATTCATAGAATAGCAATAATCATTAACTTGGGTATCGGCAATCACTTGGGAATGTCTCCCAACTCCAAAAATGATGTGTTCTTTGTAGAAAGTTTACGTCTTCACAAAGTTCTGAAAATTATCCAACAATACAATCTCCCAAAAAATTAACCTAAACCCAGCAAGCCAACAACAATTTGCTTTCATAACTCCAACTTCTTGAATTCTCACCTTTTTCCTTTTTTTTTAATTTTAAACTTTTTAAGAATTCATCTCAAAAGCAACTTAATTAATTCATTTTAACTTTTCCAGAACTTATGTTGCTTTTGGTCCATTAAATAATTAATTTTAGTTACAGTCCTTTTTAATTTAATCTCTTTGGAAAACATAAGAATTAATTATTTAATTACAATGTTGACTTACAAAAATTGAGGACATTACACATTCATGCAATCTATGTTGTCGGTTTATCTCTCGTTGGTTCCTCTACTCATGGTGTCACCTCTAGGAATGTTCATCTCATAAGTCTTCTAATTTCTCATCCTAATAGGAGCAATAATGATGACAACATTGGGTTTGTTATCTCCATTTTTTGTGGATGCCTTTAACAATGATCTCACTTTACCTCTACCTCCCATGTAGAGTTTTTTTCCACCCTCAACCCCTATTATTCCACCCAGTTAGGATGAGCTTTATGTGAATACTACTACTTCAACCGAGCTCTATGTGAATATTGATGTACATGTTCTTGCAAATGGGGCTTCTCCTAGGTGTTGTGTTATTGGTGATGTGTTAGTTGGTGATTTTAGTCGGGTTGCCAATGATCCTATGTGACCATTGCTAGTTCACATGTTCTTGTTCTCCCTTTCTTTCATGACAAATTGCAGCCCCTTTTGTATTCACAATCCTCCCATGGTAGTTTGTGGATAGGATGTGTTCAAAAGCAAAGACTTTTTTTATCATTGTTGGGGCTTCGTCTACAAATTCAACTTGTGACACTCTCTTCCCAACCTTCACAAATAGGTTTTGGATTCATGAAAGCCTTTCATCTACTATTCCCTTATGCTATAGGATTCTTCATTGCAACTTTTTCCTCTTCAGAGGAAAGAGTTTTGGTACTTGACGAAAAGGTATAGATATAGAGAGAGCACTCTCTTGGTCAAGCCTTGGTCTATTTTTTTCAACCCTCTTTGAATCTCTTAATGTTAGACAGGTTTGAGTTTGACTTTTAAATCTTCCTTTCTAATTTTGGGAAGATTCTTACTATAAGGCCATTTGTAATGCTATTGGTTGTTTGTTGAAGGTTGACTCCACTTCCCACATGGGCCACTCAATGTTTACACAAATTCTAGTGAAAATTAATATCTCCATGACTCTCTACAAGAATATTGTTTCGATGGTGGGGTAAGCCATGGACACAACCACTTAATTATTAGGGTTTCCCCCTTAGATATAAACAATGTTTTTCCACCAATCATCTGACTTCTAATTGTGCTCTCTTAGTGTAAGGGGGCAGCTATGCAATAGCGGAATGCTCCTAAAAATCACTTGACTATTCAGGTTTCTAAATCTTTGGTTGTCAACTCCTCTCAAGATGACAAGTCTTCTCATGATGTTGGGGCCTTTCCCCGTTCCTTTTGTAACGAGTCATACCATGAGGGGGTTTCTCATGCAATTAACATAACTTTAAAGAGTCTCTCCTTCAACTCATTTTGGTGAGTCCCGCCTACCAATTGATTTGGTTGCTCAATAACCATTTCCTTTACTCTATTTTTTCTTACAACTTCAACATTGTGCCTGCCTACCCTTGAGGAGGTTGATCAAAAATTGGCAACGTTGATTCAGCATTCTATTGATTCTATTGTGCCTAAGGATGGATTCTCTAAAAGGGAACCCCCCTTCTTCTCCTAGGTCTAAGGATTTGGTTGATAACATTTCCTAAACAATTGTATAAAGACGAAAGAAAGATCTT
>VDFB02385504.1:0-21108 GCA_007258455.2 Sequoia sempervirens | reverse complement strand
AATAATCCTTGGCTTAATACTTGCTTTGTTAGGTACGCCCTAGCAAGGTTTCCGTATGTCAGGTGTGAACAAGAATACTCCTATCTATTTGTCGAGTCAAAGTCCATCACACTAAGTACAACGCCATCCTGGTCCTTTATACCTTGATGCATCGTGCTTAGGCGTGTTAACAAACATAAAGTAAGTGACCCTTTGAAAATCCCAATCCTTGATAAGCAAATCATCCATCTATCATCATCATTTCTTATCATCATTTCTCATCATCATCTCTCATCATCATGGACTTGTTGGACCCTCTTTCCATATCTAATTTCCATGCTAACATCATGCATCCTTCATGCATCCATCCTGCATCCATCATGCATCCATCTTGCATCCATGAAACTGTCAGCATACCACATATCATTCATAATAGGAAACATTGATCATTTCACATGCATTGCATTTATATCATCATCATAATATAGATCTGTTAGTCTAAGCATATCATAAATCATCCGTTGCATAATCATAGCATATCACATCATTCACATCATCAATCTCATCCATCTCATATCATATCATCATTTAAGTTGTTACAATAATATAGATTTGTTATTCTAAGCATCTTAAAATCATCTCATTTGCATCGTCGTCCATAACCATAAATTTTGAACCTCTTTATCGCGAGATCGACCCTCAAATCGAATATTTTCGCTCGATCTCTCGAGGGGGCAATGTACCAGTGTACTTCTTTCCGCTGGGGCATCCGAAAAAATCATGAATTTTTTTAATTTTGATCGCGGCAAGTTTATTCTTTGAACCAACGCAACAAGTACATTGCTTCAAAGAGGGGCAAAATGTAGACATGCAAAACTAACATTCTGCATTTGATCAGGATCATTTATCAACTGAACTAGCTATTGCATTAGATCCATTCATCACCTTCATCCATTTAAATAATCTCATTGCCTAAGGTTATTTAAAATCAAAAAGTCCATTTAAATCAAATCTTAAATTATATTCCATCATTTTCTGATTTAAATAAATCAATTATCAAAGTCTTGAAAGTCAAATCATCTAATCAGCATTAAATCAGCATAATCATCATCTAATCCTAATCTAATGCTAATCACATCCCACTTGCATTATCTAGATCTAGCCACTTGCACAATAAATCAATTTTATTGATTTATTAAAACACTCATTTTCCCTCAACATAACAAGTCAAACATGGCATTTATTGCTCTTCTTTCTTGTCCCCCTCTCAAAATTTATTGCAAATTTGAATTCAAATTCTCCCTCTCATGGGCACTCTTCCCAAATCTTGCACAACCATTGACCACTCACATGATGACAAGTGTCCTCAACTCATTGGCTTGTTTTTGATCCCACATTGGTCCCTCTTCAACACTTAGCATTTTGAAAAATCTATAAAAGAAGGCTTAATCTTCATTCATGGGATCCACAATTTGATGCAAGGTTACTCTCTTCATTTGAGATTTGATCTTGTTCATCATCACTCCACCATCTCCATTTGCATTTTATCATTTGAGCTTTGATCAAGGATTGGGAAAGGGTCACTAGCACATGTGACACCAATCCAACTATGGAATAGGTAGCTTGCTTTTGTTTTCATAATGCTTTAGTCTTTTTATCATCATTTGTGGCATTTTGAAAGAATTTGTAATGGATTTCATAGAGGTATTTTGATAGAGTTTGCAAGGAACTAACCCATGCTTGAAGTTTAGTTGTTTGCAGATTTTAATGGATGCCTACATTTGGCGCTAGAAGGAGGGCTATCTATTGATTGTCTTGATGAGCCTATTTTATTTTGCTAACTGCAGGTTTACATCTGGTTTATTGTTATTTGCAAGTGTGTGAATTCCCCGTGTCTTGTTCAGATCAAATATCTTTCTATTTGGTTTTCCTTTGCATCGTAACTCTGTTAGTTGATATTGATCATGCTAGTGGAAGGCATTATGCTTCTTTTGGAAAAAAGGAAAATAAAAAAAAAAATCTTATGAGGTATTGCTGCTCTTTCCATTAACATAGTTGTTTCCATCTCAGTAAAGATTGGTGTTTTGGCATTGATGGATGTATTTGAGCATGTGATTATTTTGGATCTTGTATTTCTGCGTCATTTAAACTCCCGAATTTAGTGCCTCTGATTTCTTCCAGTTGCCTCTGTTTACAGCTAGGAAAGCTTCTAACATCCATTTCATCAGCTTTAACAATCTATTTAAAGAGCCTTCATTCATGTATCCTAGCAAAAAATAGGCGCTCCCATCCTCTTCAAACGTATCCTCAATTTGTTTTTATGGTCCTTCTCCATCTCCCTCATAATCTTCATAGTAGAGGAGGCCTCCCTATCATGACAGATGACTTTGAAAGAACAGTAAAAGCTGGAATATGGGCATATGTATTATGCTTTACAATGTACAAGTGAGAAGTAAAATCTGCTCTTAGGATAAATCTGCTCATTATCTAAGTAGGGCCGGGTAGTAAACAATAAATACTGGCGTAAATATATATCTTATTCATGGCATTTTCCTGCTGAATGACAAATTGTTAGACATTTGAGAGTGATTTGATGATATGGTGATCGACAGATGTTATTCTCTCTTCCTAGCTAGACGGTCTGGCGTACTGACAGGGATATAAATGTGATTGAAACAATCGGGATTCAACGACTGAATTAAAATCTTCTTATTGCTTCTAGTATGCGTATATATCTATTTGTGTAGATTCTGCTGGTAGGTTATATTGGTATTGTCAGAGGAGGTTGCAACATCAGTGTATATCTTGGAGTCAATGCCTCTTACATTTTTTAGGTCAGTAATAACTTCAAAGCCAGCAAGAGGTGGTGGATAACTCTGCGCTTAGAAATCCTTTAAGCCATTCATATCATCGTTCTTTATTATTTTTGTCTTCCAGTCCCATCGTCCTTGCATGTTGACCAATCTCGCTCAACTATCAACTATTGGTAGACATTTGAAATCATAACAACCGCGCCTTTTCATTATATGTTCTATAACACGCATTTGGAGGTAGGGCGAGCCCATAACAGTTGTCTGTAGATTGCCACGAACCAGCCTTATAGGTCTTCTCCATGCAGATATCCTCATTCCTGGCTTTATGACCTATAGGTCCACATTTAAAGCTGATCAGTCACTGGCACCATTCTTGGTTAGAGTTACTTCAGCTCATCTTGCATTAGATCCTCTGACCATATGCTCGTCTATCCTAGACGCATTCTTGGTTAGAGTTCCCTTCCAGTTTGCATCTGCATTAGATCCTCTGACCAATGCTCACACCTTTCCCTCATTGAGATCTTGGTGTACATCCTGGTTAGAGTTGCTTTCCGCATCATTTTGGTTTAGAGCTAACCTTAACGGGTGTGTGTTGATTGTAATTGAAATTGAAAAAAATAAAAAAAATTGGTCTGGATCATTACAGTCCACCTCACTACTAACTAAAATTTACCCTTAAACCACTCACTAATCAAATCCACTTCACTTCCACTCACTTCAAGTTCATTGAGTAATCAATTTAGTCCACTAACCATCACTCTAAGTTATCACTCTAATCAATCTTCTTAACAAATCCATACAATCAGTTACCTAAAAAACACACAATCACTTAACTATCCATTAATTCGTCTCATCAATCCTCAACCATTGATCTTCTTAGTCTCTCCTTTGATACAAACCATTAATCGATACCAAAAATTTATAAATTGACCCATCCTATCATTCATTTCTCATCTCAAATCATGTAGAGAAACTATACTTGAATTATTATAATGCTTTATTGCTATTGTACTACTAAAAATCTGAGAGAAAGTACTATAACACCATTCTCTAAGGTGAATAGAGGAGAAAAATGGAGCTATGCTAGGGGAGATTTTTTGTTTTTGTGTGTGTAGGTTTGTATTTTGTTTGATTAAATTTACTTTATTTTTTGAACATTGATATTATCTTTTGATTTTGAATGCTTTTGTTTGTTGTTTATCCTTTGGTTTTACAATTAAATTTCCAAGACATACATTTTGGCTGATGGGACCCTCTAGTGCCTAAATTTAACTCATTTTTTGTGATTTTTTTATGTTTTAGAAGTTACAAGCTCATTTGACGCAATCATTTCTAGAATGATGCAACTAACTAAAGCTTAGGTGCAACTGTGTCACTATATGGCACATATGCTTCACAAAATGGCACAACTATGCCTAGAAATGGTGCATATGTAGCTTAGATAGGCACAATTGCTTTTGTTTGATAATTTGTGCTTTTTTGACTTTCGTATTAGATATTTGACTAATAACCCTCATTTTGTAATTTTCTGACACTGGACTGATAAATTATTAACCCCTCAAATTAGGGTTTTTGTTTTTCTTTCTACATTTTTTTGTTTATGTATAAAGTGGCAAAATTGAAGCTTTGTGTGATGCATTTGTGCAAAATATCAGTTCCCTTGTGTCTCTATCTAGCATATTTGTTGCTCAAAACTATGTATATGACATAGAAGGTATAACTACTTTTTATCAATTTTTGGTTACTTTAACACAATTGTCTATTGAATTTTAGGGTTAGTGATCTATTTGTTGATCATCTTGTTGCATTCATTGGATTGAAGACTAGACCTTAAACTACTAGTTCAATGTATGTTACAGGGATCTTATGTTTGATTTTTATAGATTAGGAACACTTCAATAAGGTAAATGAACTTTATTTTCTATGTTTGGTAAGTACTTGGGTATGAATGATCTCTCCTCACACCTACTACAAACTTGGATATTAGAAATACCTTGGGATTTGTATTCTATTTGTTTACTCAAGGATGTGATTGTTTGTGTATGATCTTCCTTCTCAACTACAAAGAACAATCTTGGGAATTAGAAATTGTAATTAGGGAAAAAATATTATGGTGAATGAAATGAAGCATATAAATCAAACCCTAATAAACAATGAAGCACAAATGAGCATAAAGACATAAAGCATAAAACAATATTACCAAATCTTCATGCTACCATTGATTCACCTCCATTGCTCTTCTCCATATTGCTTGAATATGATAATTTCCCCCAGATTTGAGTGTGCAATAATAAGTCTATGACAAGTGCCTAGCAAAATATTGAAGATTGTTGTCTCACACTAGCAGCATATACTTGCATAATAGGTGTGGATGATAGATAGAAATGGATGAATGATTCAAGAATGATTTTGACAACATAAGGATACTTGAAGAATCAACCTCCAAATGGCTTATGAGAGAGTTTACTTATAGGAAATGCCTGATTTGGATTGATGGTTGAGGTTGGATGTCAATACGATGTCTTAATCAATGGCCAAGATTGTAAGTTGCAGTATGAAATAGTGTTAGGTCAAAATTAGGGCATTGACAAGAAATGAAGGGTTGAGATTGAATTATGAGATAATTCAATTAAGGGCTAAAATTAAATGAGATGCCAAGAGATAAGATTTGATGTGGAAGATAAGATTGACACGGATAAAGAGGTGGTAGGAGAAATTAAATAATAAAAATTATTTAATTTAGGTGGTCAATGAATAATTAAATAATTATTTAATTATAGAGGAATGTGACAAAAGGAATCATTTTGAATTAAATAATGATTTAATTCAAAATTCAAGAGTGGACCAAATTAAATAATTTTAGAAAGAAAAGGCTAATGAATAATTAAATAATTAAAATAATTATTTAATTATAGTGGAAAGTGGACAAAATAAATAAATAAATAAGAATTTATTTAATTTTAGAAAGAATATGACTTAATTAGTGATGTAATTAAATAAATCAAATTTATTTAATTAATCAGGAAGAAATAAAGATAAAAAATGAATTAATTAAATAATTAAAATTATTTAATTAATAGAAGAATTATGACTTTAGAAAATAATTAAATAATTAAAAATCATTTAATTATCAATGACAAAAGGGGAAAAGATGAAAAATCTAAGAGTCGCAAGCCTAGGACAATTTTTAGTGTCTACATTTTTCCCCTCTTCGAGATGATGAGATTTGTGTCGAGTAACATCATTTCAAAGAAGCTAAGGTATGGATAGAGGAAAATGGATGATGATAGGAAGATAGGATGATCATGAAATAAGAGTGGGATGATGATGCCCCCTTGAGAGTATAGGCGGGTTGGATAAACACGAGTATGCTATCGAAAATGGATGAAAGGAAAATAGATAAGCGGTATAGAAGAAATGTTAGTGTGGAGGATATGGATGTTAGTGGAGACAACTTTAAAGATACACATTTTGCCAGAAAAGACTCTGCACTAATCATCATTGGGTAGTAAAATGACACAAATGGACAACAAACACCATGGTATGACATAGACCAAATTGTGCAAGGTCATCCACTTGCAAAACAAACAGTCACAAACAAGGAATGTCCTAGCTCATACTAAGGGCCAAGTTGCCCCAGTATTTTTGCTAAGACAATCCACAAACAATAATCAAAGAAAAGCAAAATAGATCATGGGACATCATCGCACCTCTAAATCCTTCATGGGACATCCTCTAGGTAGCTAGTAACATGACCAAGAGACAAAACAAACCAATAAAAATAGAAAAAATAGACCAAAAAAATCAATAGTCATTCAATGTGTTTGCCAATATTTTCTTGTCAAAGATTGTTTGCATGATGGTTTGACAATTCAACAGTTTGACAGTGCCTTAGGTTAGGAAGGACACATCCTAAAAAGACAAATGACATTTTGACGAGGTCCAAGTCCAAGAAGGACACATCTTGGAGAGGACCAAAGATTGATGAGATTGACATTGTTTTGGCAATTTGACTAATGTGACTAGATGATTGACTGGACTATGTTGTCTGAGTTTAACTTAATGATAGATTAGAATATAATGTCTTTTGGATCATGATTTGAATGTGGACGTTGAGATGATTGTCTTGTGTTCGAGTGTGACTATGTCTAACGAAAGTTGACTTTGTGTGAGGAGATTGACATTGTCTGACTTTTTTGACCGATGTGACCTAATGTTTGACGAGATGGACATTGTCTGACTTATTGGACTAATGTGACTATGTTTGCCTAATTTGACTGATGTGACGAATGCTGACTCATAATTTTGGGATTTTTGAGAGTTATTTGGATTTTTTGTGTTTTTCGAATATTTTGATTTTTTTGGATTTTTGACATTTATGATTTTTTTGGGGATTTTTGACATGTTTTAATTTAATTTATTTTTTTTGACATTTTATGATTTTTTGGGGGATTTTTGACATGTTTTGATTTTTTTTGCCTTTTTGAAACGTTTTGAGGTGTCAATGGATGAAGGTTTGGGTAGCATTTGTGCTAGATACCAATGACAAGGGAAAACCAATCTAGGTGCAAGGGTGGGTGATAGGATAAGGGATAAAATTCTCATGACAGATGGATGGATGGAAAGGATGTATGTATCATAAGAGAGCAAGGATGTGATCTCCAAAGACTATGTTGCATAGGAATAACATGCCCCATTCTAGGTACAATGCTTAGGATTTTTCATGACAAAGCTTATGACAATAGGATAATGATATGATTGGTTGGAAAGGATGAGGTATGTCAAGAGATACCCAAAACATGTTTCAACATTTTTCCCCTATATCTTCATCAAGATCAAAAGATGAAGGGTGGATAAGTGGAATCAATATGATAGGCATGTATGATGGCTAAGATGGTAGGATGATATGACATGAAAATGATAGGTTGGATAGATAAGACATTATGCCTCCAAGTGTAAGTGACATGGAAGATCAACCTACACATGACAATTTTTTGTCAGGTTTTCATCATGGTACTTATCTAGGGCGCCTGTTTACCAGGTTTTCACTGTTGGACGAAGGGATTTCTCTTTACTTTTTTTTATTTTTTTTAACTTTTTGACTTTTTGGATAGGAGAAGGGGAATATGGATAGGAGGGACTCAAGTGTCTAGTTCCATGAAAGGTGATAGTCCCACTAGAGATGGATGTCATTGCATGGACCATGTCAAATGTGCTCATAGATGTTGGTAAGGGATGACATGAAAGGGAGATGGAGTAGGTAGATGATGGATTATGATGTGGATTATATAGGGAAGATGATAGGGATTATATGGGACTGATGCAAAATATGAATGGGGAGGCTTAGCCAAAAGCATGGACCATAGGAAGGTGATGGGGGAGATATGTAGGATAATGGATGGGGGATGGAAAGATAGAGGTATGTGGGAATGGAATCATGACCAATGGTTGCACATACTATGATAAACATTGAAGCTTTTGATGTGGATGGGGTGTAGGAAGCAATGGAGATTGTTTGCTTAGGAGAAGGGTAATGAAGTGCCTTAGGTACCCACATAGACTTAGTATTTTTATGATTTTTATTTTGCTTGTGGGTTTTAGGAATTTGAGATTTTTGAATGGAATGTGCATTTTGGATGGGGGGGATGGTTGGGATTTTTGTGATGTGGATGCCTTGTTTGACTTGATTTCTTTTTGCTTAGGTACCCAAACCATTTTGTTTTTATACTTTTCTTTTTGAGGTATGGGCTTATATAGCTTTTTAGATGTACTTGGCTTTGACTTTTTGTATCGATGTCCTAAGGCATGAGGGTCCTTAGGATTTTTGGCTTTATAGATAGAGGCATTGAAATTTTTTCTTTTGAATCCCATGGCTATGGTGGAGTGAGTGGAAGCTTCATGTTTAGACAATTTGTGCATTGCTTGGTCATGATTAGGAATGCTAGGGTATTTATGGATGAATGGATAAGAGGATTGAATGGTAGGGATATTAGGTGTTGGGATTAATGGTGGTAAAGTGGGTGGAGGGATATTAGGAGTTGGAAGAAATGGTGGCAAAGTGAATGGTGGAAGGTGTATGGTGGCATACTTTTGACATTTGTAGGATGATGGTGGAAGGATGGCAGAGTATGTCTTAGGCGTATGATAGGATTTATGATGGAAGGATGTGGACTTAGGATGCATGGAGGAAGTACCAACATGGAGGAAGTACCAACATCTTTAGATTGGTGTCCTTGAGGTATGCAATGGACAATGGGACTAGTTGTAGGTGGAATACTAGATACGAGTTCCTTATTGGATGGAGAAAGTGACACAAGGGAAGATAATGGTTGTTGTTGTTATAAGGAGGAACATTCATGAATGAGGGTGGAAAGACCAATAGGATATGATGGAGGACTTGCAATGGGGTCAATAGTGAGTGATGGAGGATTATTAGGATCTTGATTATCATTATGTTCACTTAGATCCAAGGTATTTTTTTGATCTTCTATGTGTGCTTGGGAGGCATATGTCTCATCAAGGGAAGTGGATGTTTGACAATCATGGATATTGCTAAGTGGAGGTATATTTGGAATATCTTGCTCATGGATGGGTATAGGATCAAGTTTCTCATCGATAGGCTCTTCATCATTATGGATATCATCTTGATCATATAAAATATATAGATTATGGATAGGTTGGATGAAAATTATTTGATCTTGATTAGGACTAGGGCTTGATGTTTCTACATGCTTAGAATTAGGCTCTTGACATACATCTTGGGTTGCTTGAATGGAAGTGAAAGGGGATGACTCTTGAATGGGCTCAACATGTTCTAGATGGTCAACAACATAGGAGCATGATAGAAGGTGACTTGGACTTGTGAGGGGAGACTCTTGAATTGGCTCAAGGGGTTGTGAATGGCATCATTGACTTGAAGGACTTGGCATGATGTTTGAGGACTCTTTTGTATGTTCAAGTATATGTGTTTAATGACATGGTGACAATTGATTCCTTGCTTTTAGCCCTTGGGGCACATCCTTTATAGGTGGATTTAATGGAGAATTAGATGATGGTGGGGGTAATGAAGAGTTTGATGGGTTAGAAGGTGGAGATGATAATGGATTAGGATTAGGACATGGTGGTTTATTGATAGGCATTTGATTGGATGGTGGTAAGGGTGCATGAACTAGATTGGTGTTCCCCATGTCAAATGGAACATGAGAATTGAAAGGCTCTTGATTTTTTTTCCAAGGTGGACTTGGGATACTATATTCTTGTTGTGATATGGGTGGATATGTTGATGGGGAATTGACATGATAGGTAGATACGTTTGGTTGGAATGATGATGAAGGTGACACATAGGATTGTGTTTTAATGTGTTGAGGTTGGAATGGTGTTTGGACTTGTTGTGATATGATTTGTTGTTGTGATAATGATGGAGGGGTTGAATAGGATAATGGTTGTTGAGAGGTAGATTTATATGGATAAGAGTTGACATTAGGAGAGGTGTGATAGGTTGATTAAGGGGAAACATGATATGTGGATGGATGAGTTTGATATGATGATATAGGTGACACATAGGATTGATGTGAAATTTGTTGATGCAGTGATTGGACTTGATGATGTGATTGTTGGATTTGACAAGTGGCCATGAGGTATTGGATTTGTGCTATGAGTTGTTGCATTTGAGGTGATTGGCTTGTTTGAAGTTGTTGGATCATGTCATAGAATCCTTGAATGATTTTTTGGGTTAAAGGTGATTGACTTGTTTGAGCTACATGAAGCATGTGAACAAGCTCTTGTGCTATGTATTCCAATGTTTTCATGGTGTAAAATGATGTTGATTGGATTAAAGAGATGATGATGTGGAATGACAAGATTGTATGATTTGGATGATGTGGCAAGTGTTTATTGGAAGTTTGACATGGGAAATATCAAACATAATATCTCACATGTAAATGCATGAACGCACACACCAAGCACAATGATAAATTTGTCTTTCAAGATTAAATGTTATGATTAAGCAAACACTTGAATACACAACAACAAGCTCTCTGACTATTCAAGTGGGTATGGCCAAGTAGGTCTAATTCTAGTTTGCACAAGGTTGACTAGGTATAATTTGAAAGCAAAATCCTGCCAATAAGTTGGGAGAAAGGGGTAATCCACCCTTCACCTTCACTTCCCAAAGGTATAAAGTTCTTTGGGGCTTAGCCCAAAGTGACAAGATTTCAACTCCCAAAGGAGTGTGTCTTTGGACTCACACTCAATTGAGGTCGTCCCTTGGAGGGTGTGTGCTCCAAGCAGGCCTCCTAAGAAGGTTTTGACAAAAGCGAACCAAGTGAGGTGTTTTGGAGGACACACACACTTGATTCACAATTGCAGTTATTAATTTCCCTTTAGAAATGAAATGTGTGTAAACAAACAAAGGAAGCACTTGTTCTTTTTAACCCAAATTCAAAATGTGTGATGGAATACAATGGTTAATTTTAACCCAATTTCAATGGTGTGACAACAAACAAGATTGATTTTAGACCCCAAATCCAAATGTGTGACAAACAAGATGTTCTTTTTAAGCCCAAATTGAAGTGTGTTGACAAGCAATGATTAGAGATGAAAGATGGAATGTGTGCACCTAGACTTTCTTTAGCTCCAAATATTTTTCCAATTGATCCAATGTGTGTTTTGAAGTGTTTATTCTCTGCACATTCACAAAACCAACAACAAAGCCAAAACCCTAACAAGATAATTGATCACTAATATTAGAGGGTTAGCTAGTCAAGACAAATCTGATTTTTGAAAATGTTTTTGATAGTAAAAATAAAAATACAGAGAATAGACCCTTACTAAAATTTTAAGAGCTTTCCCAAAATGTAAATAAATCCAAACAATTTGTTGTTTTGCACCCAATATTAATTTTTTATGAAAAATCATAAAAAAATTATAAAAAATACAAAACAGCTCCAAAAATTTTGGATTTTGGATTAAAGACACCTGACATCATCCCAAATCTGTAATTTTTTTTTTAGAAGATCTACAACCATTTGTGAGATATAAGTAAATCTTTGTAAAACCCTGATTTTAAAAGATCTATTTTTTGAATAATAATTTTTCATCCAAATTTAAAACATAAAGAACAAACCCCTATTAAAATTCAAAGAGATTTCCATAAATGTAAAAATATCTGAAAACTTTGACAAATTTCTCTCAAAATTGAGTTTTCATGAAAAATAACAAAAAAAAAAAATTAAAAATTAAAAACAGCTCCAAAATTTTTGATTCTTGGAATGAAATCTCTTGATATTGTCCCCAACCTATAATTTTTTTTTTATGAAAATATCTGTAGCCTTTTGAAATTTATGGTCTAATCTTTGATAACAAGGGTTTTGTCCCAAAATGATGCAAAACCTGCAACAAAAAGCAAACAAAACCTACAACAAAAAGAATCCAACTCCAAAATTTCTCAAAAGTTGTCATTCTTCATTTGATTACAATAGGATGCCTACTTGGGACTTCATTTCTCCAAGGACAACCTCAACCACATGTTTAGGTGGGGTATAAAAAGGGAGGAGAATGAAAGTTGTACCCTAAGGTGTGGCCTGCGTCCTATAAGCCAAGCCTCACAACCTTCAATCTATCGAGATGTGTATAGGTGAAGAGAGAGAAGGAGACCCCTCCAATCTTAGGCATCCCAAAATGGGCTCATTGTTCACTAATTTTACTATGAACCATTGTACTTATAGTCCTTAATACCTTTCAATCGTTACCACTAGTGGGGTATAGTGTGCAACATTATGCATGAAGTTACCCGACATGTACCATCCTAGGATAAGGTATAATTCTTTCTACAATGTAAAGATTCGTCAAGAGAAGGAGGAAGGTGAGCCCTTGTGCCACTAGATTCCTAGGTACCCACCTTTGAGAGTGGAGCCATGTATTTATGGTCTCCTACAATAGTTTATTGATCAAATCTTTGCTAGTGGGACACACCTTTAACAATAATTAGGTTGTGATTCTTGGAGTATCTTACTTGTTCAGACCAGTGAAACCATTCAATATTTCACCTTGAAAAGTGTCAAAAACTATCATTTCTACTATGTGATGTGTTTTTTTGCCAATTTTTTCTCAAAATGTTCAAATTACACTAAAATAATCAAAATCATACAACTGAAATTCAGTTGAACTCATAAAACTCAATTTAGGTTAGATTGTCATAACTGTGGCTAGTTTAGATGCAACTATGGCTTATATAGGTGCATATGTAGCTTAGATAGGCACATTTTTTTCATATAGTGGCACAATTGCTTGTGACCTTCAAGAACCCAATTATGTTTCAAAAATTGAATTGTCATATGTTTTTGCTTAAGATATCACATTTGAACTTCAAAAAATTGTATTTGTCTATCATACTATGCAACTATTTGTCAAATAGAAGTTGATCATTATCATGATGTTGGCTCTTTTAAATACTAACTAGATCTTCAAGGTAGCCTATGGATCTGCCAATTCCAATAATTGATGACCTGAAAGGGGTTGGCCAATGAATGAGAGAAAGCAATTCAACTTTCCTCTTGCACTTCAGGCTCTGCAAAACCCAGGAGGGTGATCCTACAATGCACTCACAATATTCCTTCAAAAGATCTCCATGTATATTGCACATTAAGCAAATACATTCTCATGTCAATGACTCTACAAGTGACAAGTTGCAAAGAATTGTAAAATACTTCACACCACTATGACTTGGAGCAAAGAATGGACAATTGGAACGAAACCCATAAAAACCATCACCATATTGAAGATGAATTTAATTAAATGAATGGTTCTTTGACATGATCCAACTGACCTGATAAATTTGGAATTACTTTTCATATAGAATCAATGCATTATCCTAGGGTGACAAAGTCTAATTCACAACATACTGTAATGCAATAACTAAAGCATTTGATATTTATAGACCATTAAGGATTTGCATTGAAAATTCATAACTCAAACTTTCTATACAAAACATACTTAAAGATCTTATGAATTAACTCATAAACCAGTGATTGCACTAAAGAATTTTAATCATCTACTTGAATTTAAGCAACAACACAAACACACATCCAACCACATGAATTGGAGACCAATGAGACAATCCTTGACTATTTCATTGTTGATTTGTGAACATATACATAGGAGACAATTTGTATGAAATTTTCTATTATCGATTCTCAAATGCTATAATTGATGCAAAACATTTAAGCTAACTGTGAATACAGACTCATATCCTAAGACTCAACAAGTAATTATATATCCATTATATGCTTGTATCCATAAAACTTCACAATGACTATCCGAGAACAACCAAAACTTCAAAGACCTCTGCACAACAACCTTGAAATCCCTTTTATATGATCAACGGAGCAAACAAGCATCAGGCTATTGGAAAATTACATTTCATTTCAAGATAAATTTTAATTTCATTTCAACCCCTAGGCAATTATATTTGCACCTTGAAGGAATGGGGGGAAAACACAAAAGGACAAAACTTGTGAAAGCTTCTGGAGCTCATATCCTCATTGTTCAAGAATTCCACGTCACTATCCATTCGGAAAAAAGGTGTAAAGCATGAGAAAAGAGGAAAATAAAATAGAAGGAAAGGATTGGTTGTGTTACCACGTGCACCTTCATATTGAGAGGGTATATATTTCCCTTACACAATTGTTTCAAAGGCCGAACTTGTACTATACTCGACCATATTCTATATTCCTCTCACCACCTTCATGGCTTACTCAACATATTTTTCCAACTACTCTTTATATTCATCCTTAGTAGGCCAATCAATATCAAGCAATTTTTGCACCTTTGTATTGTATGCATTGTACCTTGCATCAATTACCACTATGGTTTCTTTCACAAAGGTGTCCATGTCTACTTGGATTCCAATGAGAGTATCAATAACACCATTTCAGAAAGTTATGTCTAATTTTTCATCAAAATATTATATTTTTGGACCTGTAGTTGTTTGATGCTTGAAGAATTCTCTCCATGATGCATGCTCCATAAGTGTTCCATCTTCATTAAGGATCTTGGTCATGCCACATTCCTCCATAATCCTAAAGGCCTTGATTTTACCTTGTAGTTGCACTTCAATTTGTTCATGAGTACCTTTGATCTCACCAATCATCTCAATTCCCCTTATGATAGCTAGGAGATTTGCTGGAGTTTCAGGGTCATCCTTTATGTTTGATTGTATTTCTTAAACTATTCAATCTATTGCTCCATTTATTCCATGTGATTTAGAAAACCTCCTGAACATGTTGGAACCTTTCAAAAGCCTCATGTATACCCTTATATGTTAACCATGCATCTTCAACTTTAAAGGCTACCTTTGTCAATCTATGGCCCAATATCTCATCAACCATACCCTTTGTGATCTTATTCATATCCTCTTGGAGCTTAATATTTTTAGAATTATCTATTTGGAGTTCATTCTTCATGGAAATAATTCTTGATTTGAAGGTTTCCTTTTCCTGTGATGAGGTACTAGTTGGAGAAGTAGGTAGAGTCTTCTGACCTACACTAACTGTAGTAGCCTTTAACTTATTGTATTCCTCAACCAATTTGTTATGCTTTTCCAACAACTTCATGTGCCTAGCCTGGGAAATATCTGCAATGTCCACACTCAACATGGATGTATGCATTCTTAATCTTGCACCTTGTGGGGTTGTCATCTCTGAATCCCTACTTATGATCAAGTCTCCTAAGAGGCTAGTTATTGCTCTATTGAGTCTACATCTTCCTAAATCTAGCATCAATTTTCAAATAGCCAATGCATGTAGGCTAGGACTAAACCCTGAACCAAAAGTCTTGTCATCAAAAGTTTCCTTTGACACCACAACACTTGGGTCATTTCTAATTGCATCCAGGGAAATTATTGATGACAAGCTCTAGCTAGGCATTACCATCATTCCACTATCTTTGATTAATCTCCTAGCTTCCATAGGATTAATTTGTGCAATCTCCCGAATAATTTCCTCTTAAGTTTTCTTTCTTCTTAAGTTTTCTTTCTAACTTCCTCTAGTTGAGAAGGGTCCACTCCCTCCTAAGCCTTTTGTATCCTATCATTTATTTCTTGTGCCTTGAGTTCAACCACATATTCCCTAAATTCTCTTATTGTCACAAAAGAGTCATCTTCTAGAAACTTAGCACAAGCTAGTACCCTTGCATCATTATCTCAGTTTTCATCATATTCCCAAGGTACTAGCCTATCATCTGGGACAAAAGGTTCCATTACATCCCCTATATCAAGGTGTTAAAACTTATATTTTGTTCCTTTTTCAACAGGTGTTGATTTAGTGGATGGTTGTTGCACATTTCCCTTAGCACCCTATGCTTCATCAGTGCTCTCAATAGGAAACCCCATAACAAAAGTATCTCCTCTATCCACTAGTTGTTTCTCTTCTAGTGTTGTGAGATCCTTTGGTTGACCACCAACTTTTATTAAATGCTCTTATAGATCCCTTTGAGCTAACTGTTTAGCTTGTTCCACTTTCTCTGAAAAGGTGTCATCCATGAAATCACTGAGGACCAATTCCATCCTTTTATATTTGTCAATGATATGTTTATAAGGACTCTCGTAGTGAGAATTTTGAGTAGAAGCCTTATACTCAACCTCAAAAATCTTCATGCATATCTCTTCCCTATCCCAGACAAAAGTAGGTGTTAACAAATTCCTTATTACATCTTCTCTGAAGTAAAATGCATGAGGTCCATACCTTAGATTGACCTCTTTATCTTTTTTATGTTGATATGTCCTCCTGGGTCAAAACTTTCTAGTAGAGGCTACTTTTATTCTCAGGTTACTAACAATTATACCAAATATTTCATATGCTTCCTTTGCCTATACAACAAAATGATCAAAAGAGAAATTTGATGGAATGATGGGGACCTTTCAAAACAACCTAAAGTTTTTTGCATCAGAGTGGTCCATTTTCCACATTATCTCAATGAAGGCCAACCTATCAAAGACAAAATTGGGTAACAAATGTGGTGCAACAGGAGTTCCATCACATCTAATGACCATGCAATCATTATACAAATACCTGTCTCCCCAATTACATTCATAGTCTAGATCATCACCAAATTCCTTCAGCCTCAACAATGCTTGAATTGTTTTGGAAATCCTTTTAGTGGTGCAACACCCATTTTTTCCAAAGTAGTGTGTTTTATGATGTTACAAAATGAAGCATAATTTGAAATTGAGCAATGTAGATCCCAAGTGTGTGTCCACATTTGAACAAGAAACTTATGGTTCCTTTCATCCACTCGCCTTAGTTTCATGTCCTTACCAAATACTTCTTGTCCTTGATATAATATCATATGCATCAATAATGAATAGTGCCTAAATGTTAATGGCATTCTCCTCACCTTTAACCTGACTAGATCATAGTGTAACTACTCTGCAACTTTGTGGCATAATCAAACCATGTGTGCTTGTTTCTATGTTGAATATCCAGACTTATGAATAGTAGGGGTGAGGTTATCCTTCCATCACACCTTACTCCAAGCACCTGACACAACATATAATATGTGTATCTAAAGTAATCTACAAACTCTTCACAGTCCAATGGTTCAACCTCTTTGAGTGTAAATGCAGTGCCCCTTTCACGTCTATGTCTTGGTATTTCACCTTTCTGGAGCGCTACCTTATGTTTGGCATATTCCTACTGCAATTTCTCAAAATTAATATTTTTTCTAGCACTAGGTATCATTCTGAAAACCTCCACAAATTTACTTGCCTTTATGTCTAGAATGCTCCTACCCTCGGTGTCTATAATCACCCTGTTTATATCATCATATTTGTCTGCAAAATGCAATATCAAGTCCACCTCAATAAAAACATCGGGGACAACTAGTTTTCCTAAATCATAACACCAAAAAATTTTACTAGGATGTCGAGCATCTCTTCTTGTAAACGCATATAGGAAAAAATCCCATCTAATCTTTGGCACAATAATATCACCAATTCCCTCTACAAGGTCCTTGTTCAATTGGTGGTTAGAATCCCTTCCCCTGTAGCCTTCCTACCACTTTCCTTGACGTCTGGCGGTTGCAATTTATCCATAAAGCGTGTATAATCCTTAGGTTGGCTTCTTTTCTTCTCACTGACTTCAAATGTTTGAGGGGGTTCATGGGAGACCTTCTTTTTCTTCTTGGGTACATGTTTCAATGATGACGACTCACCAGGTTGGCTCATTTTAGCTTCTTCAGGGTTTTACTTAGTTCAAAATTAAACTAGGTTTGGGATTAATACCCTATTCTTAATAGCTCAAACTCGAATTCAAATGTGATTTTACCTAATTAAGAAATTGTACTAACTCAAGAGAGACCATAAACCCTAAATAATTCCTGGAATTAACTCAATCATCCTTTGGTTTGGCACACTAGTTCTTACAAAGCAATAAAAGAAACTAGTGGGAGATTAATGTCAACTTACTTGGGAACAAACTTCTTGCAACTCTTTCAGCTTCAACTCTAGTTAATTCGAATTCTCCTTCAGCTCCTCAGATGTTTAACTAAGATGAAAATGTAAACTGTAAACCCTTTTCACTAAATTTAGCCAAGTACATATACCATTAATGGTGCACAAATGCTTGTGCGAGTGAATAACTACATCTTAGGTTGGTCATTCCTATTTGAATTCAAACCATCGATGCACTTAGATGAGATACTCATCCAACGACTCACATTATTTCTAACTCTCCATGGGGCCCTGCCAATGATTTGAAGTGTACTTGATGAGCTATGAAACTACCACACGTAATTCCCCGCCTTTCATGAGTATCGCTCTTCTCCTATTTCCTTTCAACATTGGGATCTCATCATGATATGGATAGAAGGCCAGCGATGAGATATCAGTCGTTGATCATGAGTGTGAAGATCTCAATCGAATACTTAAGTTGCATCACTCATCACGTGTCCAAGGTTCATTAATCAATCCCAACTCATGAAAAAACAAAGTCGCGTTATGGGAAGATACTCCACTCATCAACGGTCGTGGGTTATCTTTAGAAAAGCAAAATGTAACTGGCGATAGTACAAGGGCCAATGATGGGTCAAGATCTTAACCGCATCGCTCATCACAAGTTACCTTCTCAAAATAACAACAAAACACATGACGAGCAATGAATCAAGGTCGAAGGATAGGCATGACATCACTCATCACAAGTTAGAAGAAATATTTCATGCAACAACATGTGATGGGAAGATGGACAACGAGCGACAAGCCTAGACAATATTGGGCTCGACAGTAACCAAGGCATTGGGGTCGATTGAACAACGATAATAAAGACCGTGAGAAGGAACTTAAGTGACAAGTAAATTGGTTTAGTTGGTCAATGCGAGAACATAAAATGGATGATAATCAAGGGTAACAAGATACATAAAACTCTTAAACCCAAAACCCTAATGCCAGAAGACATAAGTGACTAGTGACATGACCATGAAATCAATGGAATCCTGAAAATTTTATGGGTTCCACCACATAGCATATATACCTACACAATTATAGTGTGGATTCCATTTTTATATTTTTTCATTTAGTTTTTATTTTTATACATTTGACCTTTTTCACATTATTTATGATTTTTCTACATTTTGGTTTACCCCTCCCTTTTCTTGACATATTTTTTTGCTCATATAAGTTTGCATCCTCATTATGTTTACATTTTCCTTAATTCTCCACTTCAGTTGGTCCTATACCTATTATTTTTCTACTCTCTCTTTTAATTATATCCTTGGTTACTTATGGTTTTATTCCTTATGTTTTACCATGTGTAGACACTCAAAAATGTCCTGAACAATATCATACACTCGAAATAGATTTACTAACATCATTTTCTCTTAAAACCTATCTCCTTTTTTGCTTAATTGATTAAATTAGCCTAGCTATTTAATTAATTACATCATTTTTCGTCCATTAACCTAATTCATCAAAATTGGGTTAATTCATCCCCCTTCACGCTAACATTTCATCCTATTAAATTAAATAAATCAATACATTTAATTTAATTCCCTACGTCATCTTATTTAATTAAATAACCCTAAGTTATTTGATTAAATATCATTTCATCTCTCTCCTCCCCATTTATTAAATTATTTAATAAATCACTTTATTTCTCCAAATCCCCTAATTGCATGATTAAATCTTATTTAATTAGCAATTAAACTAGTTTTCCTCTAAAAGGAGAATATTCCTTATCCCCTTTTTGCACAATTAAGAATTTATTTTAATTTGCAAAATGCCTTTTTCCTCACCCAAATGAATATTTCAAAAAGAATATTCATATTCCTCCATCATTTGAAAAAGGGATATTTTCACTTAGCTTCTAATGCAAGTTTTAACCTTTATCCTTTTGAACAAGTCACCTTTGACCTGTGTGAGCAGGTCAAAAGTGTGTTTTTTTGAAGGAAATGTGAACCCTTGATTAAATCCCATCATGCATTCTCATCTGTTGATGAGAATCCATGATCCATGCCTCTCATCTCCTTCATCTTTGACCGTTGATTATTCTCTCCATTCCTCATTTGCTCTCCTATAAATAGGTCACTATTTGGAGACAAATGGATCCATCTTTTTTTAGAGCAAACTCATGTTGTTGAATTCATATGCATTCACACTCATATTTCACTCACTTTTAGCTTGTTTTAGTTTATTTTAGTTGCATAATAGCTTGAAGAATCCTTTAATGGATTCCATGCACCCATATTAGTTTGTATATGAATTAGAGTTTCCATCTTTTAGCTTAGAATTAGATTATATTAGATTAGAAATTGCATAATTAGTTCATTTTTAGCATAGAATCATGTTAACTCAACTTGCATCATGTTTAATTTAGTATAAACTAGATTTTCATCCATTTATCACAATGGTTTCATCAATTCTCTTCCATAAAATCGACTGAAATAGGCTCACTAATAATAGGATTGGGAAAGGGTCGTCATTTCACATCAACACGACACCAATTCCAAAACAAGTTTCAAATGGGTTAGAGTAGGAATTTAACTGTTTTATAGTTTATAACTTTTAGTTTGTACACATTCTTAGTTTAATCTTTTCAATTTGAATTGTCTTATTTGCTAGATGCAGATTTATTTGGGTAAATTATGCTTCAATTCATCATGGATTAAGCATAATCGACCCACACTAACAATCCTTGTCTCACATTGTGGCGCTAGAACGAGGGAAAACTGTTAATTTAACTAGTTTTTAGCTCAAATTTTGTTTGTTTGTTGTTTTGCAGGATATAGCAATGCCCAAACTATAAACAGTGACGCACTTTCAAGAGTGTCG
>VDFB02385503.1:0-50684 GCA_007258455.2 Sequoia sempervirens | reverse complement strand
CAATATGATAAATCAAAAGAAAAGATCAAGTATACAAACAAGCCAATGTTCTTCATACCTTCAGCCAGAGGGATGTGTTTCAAAAGATGGGAGCCAAAACTTATTGCCAAAAGATAATGTCCATTGTCGGAACGGATCCTAGGACATGTTAATGACACGTCGTTTTGTTTACCCAAAGTGGTTGGTTTGGTAAAAGTGCCCATTTTCGGAACGGATCCTAGGACAAGCTTTTATCAAACAATGATGAAATTGATTTATGATTTATACGCCATTGATAAGAAAAGAGTTGACCAACTTGCTTGCCGACAGACCTATACTTGAGATTTTGACAGTTTAGGTTTTCACATTTGACTGCTAGACTTGTTTCTGACTGTTTTACCAAAGGTTGAGGGTGATGACGATTTATTATGGATGATTGATTATTGCGAGCGTAAGCGAGATGAGGTGGATGGATTTTTTCAAATATTTGGATGTTTTTGGAATTTTGCAATGTTTTGAGGCTGTTTTTTTTTTGGTAATTTTTCGAGGTTTTACAAATGTTTTGATTTTCAATTTTTTCAATGTTTTTGGGATTTTACGAGATTTTGACCAAGAGACTAACCTAAAGACCTATCCTAGGGGCCTCGGGGGCTTATCGATAGATTAGCCTTGCCTACGTTATACACGCAGAGACCACGTAGTTCGACTGACGACTTGACCAATTTACAGATGGAGATATACATGATGAAATGTCAGTTTATTGTGACAGACTCCTACAGGACTGACCTAAATGTCTCATGGGATGATCAAAGATCAACCTTGCCTACGTTCAAGCTCAAAGACGACGTAGTTCGACAAGACGCACTCGCTTTTGATTTTGAAATGTTTTGAATGTTTTTGGATTTTTTTGATTTTCTGATGTTTTTGGATTTTCTGATTTTCTGATGTTTTTGGATTTTCTGACTTGAGGATTTTAAGACCATACACGAATCCGATCCGATGAGAATGTGCCCCCAGCGTGATGCAATAGACTACTCCGATACAGGCAGGACAAACTGACCTTTAGAATGGGCCGAGTAGTACTAGGAGGGATCATGACACAAATGAAAGACCAAGCTATGGTGCAGATGCAGATGGAAGGGTGAAATGCGACGATATGCGATGAGTGAGTGAATGATGCAAAGCAAGTCACGGAGACCAAGATGGATGGAGAGTGCTTATTTACACAAGGTGCCTGTTTACCAGGTTTTCACCAAGGTACTTGCCCAAAGTGCCACCAAAGTGGTTTTCACTAGAGGACGATTTTTTTCTTTACTATTTTTGATCCTTTTTCTGATTTTTTTGGATTTTTTGCTTTTTTGATTTTTGTTGTTACCAAAGACTGCTTGCCGTGTTTCTCACTGGCAATCCATTTTTTTCAGACTTTTATGATTTTTTCGATTTTTGGTTCTATAAATCTTTGAAAGATTTTTAGGCATAAACTTTTTGAGATGGGAGCTATTCATGGGGTTCCCCTCATAGGTTCTTCTGCGTTGATAGTCGATATGCCCCTGATTTGTAGCTTGCTGTGACAATGAAAGGCCCTAACCAATTGGGTTCGAACTTTCCTTTGCTGCTGGGATTTGGGACATTCTTCTGATTTTCTTTTAAGACTAATTCTCCAACTTGGAAAGTTCTACTTCTGATTTTCTTGTTGTAGCTCCTTTTCAGTCTATTCTGATACACTTGCAGATGGTTTAAAGCATCCAAACGTCGCTCGTCCAATAGTTCCAGCTCATTCAGTCTTGAAACTCGATACTCCTCGTCCGTGATGAGGTTTTGCAATGATACTCTGAGGGATGGTAACTCGATCTCAATGGGCAAGATGGCCTCTGATCCGTAGACCAAGGAAAATGGTGTGGCACCAGTGGGTGTGCGGATGCTGGTTCGGTAAGCCCAAAGGGCAGGATTAAGTTGCAAATGCCGCCACGACCGCTATTGATCGCTTTCTTAAGGATTTTAAGAATAGTTTTGTTCATAGCTTTTTTCTGGCCATTGCCTTGGGGATAGTACAGGGTGGAGAAGCGATGTTGGATTTTGAATTTCTTGCACAAGTCACAAACCTCATAGTTCTTGAATGGTGTCCCATTATCCGAGATAATGGCTCGTGGAACACCATAGCGCATATGAGATAGTTCAGATGAACTTTGAGATCTGCTCGTTATGTAGGTCATAGGTATGGCTTCAACCCACTTGGTGAAGTACTCAGTTGCGTTATAATGAATTTGTGGCCGTTGGATGAGGTGGGTGTGATTTTCCCAATGAGATCGAGTCCCCACTGTGAAAAGGGCCATGGTGTGATGATTGGATGAAGCTCTTGAGCTGGAGCATGGATGAGGTCCCCGTGTTGCTGACACTGTAGACACTTCTTGACATATTCATGTGCCTCTCTGTCCATGGTAGGCCAGTAATACCCACTCCTCAGCAATTTCTTAGACAAGGTCATGCCACTCGAATGAGAACCACAGATGCCATTGTGCACCTCAGTTAGGGCAGTCGAAGCCTCCTCAGGGTTAAGACATCTTAGTAAGGTTCCTTCTATGCTTCTACGATAAAGGGTTTCTCCTAAAATGACAAAACGAGATGCTTTCTTGATAAAGGTTCGTCTAAGGCTTGAACGCAAATCGGCTGGAATGATACCTATCCTAAGGTATGTGTAAATGTCTTGGTACCACTGATCATTTGGACCAACGATTTCGCACACAAATTCTGACTCTGGTACCTTGAATGCTGGTACGAGAAGCTGCTCTACCAAGAAGTCGTATTTCAGAACATTTTGAGGGATCTCTAAGAGTGATCCAATAGTTGCCATTGCGTCTGCTGCTCTGTTGTTGGTTCTTGGTACTTGCTCAAATGTGATGTCAACAAAATATTCCTTGAGATTTTCCACCAGCCTTTTGTATGGAGTTAGCTTATCATCCTTTGTTTGGTACTCATTGTTCACTTGATTTATGATAAGCTGTGAATCTCCATATACCTTCAATGCCATAATGTTCCACTGTACTGCTATCCTGAGACCTATAGTTAAAGCCTCGTATTCTGCAATGTTGTTGGTACAAGGGAATGCTAGTTTGTATGATCTTGGTATACAATCCCCTTGTGGAGTGATGAAGAAGATACCAGCTCCTGACCCATGTTGTGTGTAGGAACCATCAAAGTATAGTTTCCAATGAGTAGCTATGTCAATGTTGAAAATGGATTCATCTGGAAATTCTGAAACAAGTGGGCTCTCCGCATAGATAGGTGCATCTGCCAGTTGGTCTGCAATGACCTGTCCCTTGATTGCCTTGCGCTCCACATACTCAATGTCATATTCTGATAATATCATTACCCACTTAGCCATTCTTCCTGTAAGCATTGCCTTTGAAAGAAGATACTTTAAGGGATCAATTTTAGCTATGAGTTTGATCTTGTGTGCCAACATGTAGTGTCTGAATTTTTGGGATGCAAACACCACTGCTAGGCAAGCTTTTTCAATGAATGTATAGTTTAACTCATGGCCCACCATTGTACGGCTGATGTAGTATATGGCTCTTTCTATTCCATTTTCATCATGTTGTGCTAGGAGAGCACCAAGGGCTGCTGCAGTTGCTGAGATATAAAGGATCAATGGTTTGTTCTGAATTGGAGGCCTTAGTACTGGAGGTGTTAACAGATATTCCTTGATTTTGTTGAAGGCTTGTTCACATTTGTCATCCCATTTGTACGTTACCCCCTTGTGGAGTAGGTGAGAGTAAGGGATTTGTTTGTCTGCTAATTGTGCTATGAACCTGCGAATTGACTGAAGCCTGCCTTGGAGACCTCTCAGTTGTTTCAATGTCCTAGGAGCTTCCATTTCAAGTATTGCTTTCACCTTTGCCGGATCAATCTCAATGCCTCTCATTGACACTATGTAACCCAACAACTTTCCTGATTGTACGCCAAAGACACACTTCTTGGGATTCAAACGAACCTTGTATTCTTCTAGTCTGTCAAAGATAGCACTCAAGACCGATATATGATCCTCCTTCTTTTTGGATTTTCCCAGGATGTCATCAACATAGTCCTCAACTGTTTTGTGGATCATGTCATGAATATTAGTGTCATGGCCCTTTGGTATGTGGCCCCAGCGTTCTTTAAGCCGAATGGCATTACGTTCCAGCAGTATGTTCCCCATGGGCAAGTGAAAGCCGTCTTGTGTTGATCTTCTTTTGCTATCATAATCTGGTTGTATCCTGAAAATCCGTCCATAAGTGATAGCATCTCGTGCCCTGCGGTCATGTCTACAATCATGTCGATGTTGGGGAGCGGGAAATCATCCTTGGGACATGCTTTGTTCAAATCTCTGAAATCCGTACAGATTCTTATGGCTCCGTCAGGCTTTGATACGGGTACCAAGTTCGATACCCATTCTGGATAATCAATTGGTCGAATGAATCCCACATCTAATAGCTTTTTGAGCTCCATTTTGACTAACAAAGCAATTTGAGGATGCATTTTGCGAAGCTTCTGTCTCACAGGTTTAGCTTTAGGATAGACTGCCAAGTGATGAACCACTACCTCTGGATCCAATCCTGGCATATCAGCATAGGTCCACGCAAAATTTATCTTCCTTTCCTTTAAGAAGGTAGCCAACTCCTCTTGTTCTTTGCATAATAATGACTCAGCGTAGAATGTAATATGAGGAGTTTCTTGTGTTCCCAGATTGATGGGGTTGCACTTTTCTGCTAGCATAGCTGACTTTTCTTGGTGTATAGCTGTAAGAGGAAGATTGAATCCCCCATCCTCAGGCGCCTCAGAGAGGTTTTCACCATTGGATGCGTCCTTTCTTTTTACTTTTTTAGAGTCGGAGAGTGCCACAAGGTGGTTTTCACTCAAGGACTTGGAGATTATTCTCAATTTTTTATTTTTGCGACTTAGGGATTCAATCGTTTCTCCATAGTATGCATGTGTATCCAGCTCTATGATAAAACCTGCCTTATGATCCCCACATGGAATGTCATCCCTAAGTCCCATGAATTCCGAGAGCGCCTTATCGTTTTCAAACATGTCAAGAATTGGTGGTCCTCGTTGGTCGTAATCAATCAGTTGGGGATAGACTAATCGGATTTCATTGCTTTGGTTTTCAGACTCATAAGACAAGGTGCTAATCATAAGGACATTAGTATCCTCAAACAACAAAGGTAATCCTATTTCTGGTGACTCAGTTAAATCAGTGGGCATTCCTAAAGTCATGGAGGATTTTGGAGTAGCTACAGATTCCTGAGGAGGCGTTCGGTTCCGTCTATCCTGGGCACCTCGACCAAGTACAGTTACCTTAGGAGTAGGATGACCAATGCCAAGATTTTTTATTTGCTTCTCAGGTATAATGGGTATTACACGCCCGTTATTATCTTGGCCTAACCCTTGGTTCCGGTTATAGCCCATCAAGAGCATCATCTTCATACCTTTGTTTCGTTCATCCATAGGCAATTCAACTGCCGGTATATCATCTCGATAAAGGAGATGAGATAGGTCCCCCTCTAATGTTTCCTGACCAAGATCTCCTGCACTTGTGAAGGTAGGGTTTCGTTCATAGGAGCCTTGAGATGTTGAAGCTTCTTGTGATTGTGGTCGTCCTCTTGATCTAGGAGATTGTGGTAGCTCTCCTACTACAAAAGCATTCTTAGGCATTGAATAGTTTCCACAACCATCATCTTGTATTATGACTTTGATATCAGAAAAGGCGGGGATGGCGGGGGTGGAGGGTGTCTCTGTCACAGAAGTGAGAGTGGCGGGATCCACGTAAGGTGTTGATGGGCCTTCATCGTTCTTGGGTACTTGCGGGATCTTGTAGTATTTTGCCTCTAGATTTTTGCAGTAGGCAAATGGCTCAGGAGTCTCCATGGATAGTAACCTCTTGACCTTCATGTGTGAATTTCACACATTGATGAAAGGTTGAAGCTACAGCTTGCATTGCATGTATCCATGGTCGCCCTAGGAGAATGTTGTATGGTAAATCGAGGTCCAAGACCTGACAGTTGGTTTGCATGATGGCGGGTCCAACCTGGACAGGAAGCTGAATGGTGCCTTGGGATACCCTTTCCTGGTCATCGTATGCTCTTATTGTGATGCCTTTTCCTTTGTCAATTGAATCCTCTGAAATGTTCAAATTCTTTAGAAGCTTTAAGGAGCAAATATTTAAGCCTGCACCTCCATCCACCAAGACTCTCTTGACTTTCTTTTTATTTACGTACACCTCCAGATGAAGTGCACGGTTGTGAGATGGTTGTGTGGGGAAGTCTTGTTCAGAAAATGTAAGAATGTTAGGTGTGGTGATATTTGCGACCATAGCTTGGAATTGTTCTGATCTAGATCTGCGGGGACAGTAGATGACGCCAAAGCTTCTTCTAGAATCTTTTTGTGTGCAGATGAGATTTTGAGTAACTCCATGATGGAGATATGTGCAGGGGTTCTTTTCAATTGATCCAAGACATTATAGCCACTAGGGTTAGACCTTGGATTCGATGTGGAATTTCTGCTTGGTTGGGATGGTGCTGCAATGGTAACCTTTCCACCTCTTGTGGTGACTCCACAATCGGCTTGGGCCCCTTTGATGGTGATGACTCCACAAAACTCGTCTAAACAAGCAACAACACCCTCGTATGTGTGGTTGACATTTTTATAAGCCCCTTTTCCTTTTCCTTTGTCTTGATCTTTGTTTCCTTTGTTACCATGATTCGGCATCGGATTCGTGTAAATCTTGAGATCTTTGTTTCCTGATGGTGCTTCCACATCTATGATTTTGTCATCTATGAGGTCTTGAATTAGATTTTTGAGCCTCATGCAGTTGTTTGTCGTGTGTCCTTTGAGTTTGTGGAAGTCACAAAGATAATTCTCATTATACCATGGTGGCTTGACCGATGGTTCTTGATAATTATTATGTGTAGGGACCGTTATCAATTTTTCATCTACCAATCTTTTCATGATTGCTTCAGCAGGTTCCCCAAGGAGTGTGTATTTTCGCTTGGGAAAGAACTTGTTTCGCTGTGGTCTTCCCTGATTATCAATGTTGTTTGTGTTTTGGTTATGGGATGGTTGGACCACAGTATTGACTTGTCGATTGCTTTGATTGGTATTTTGGTGTTGTTGTTGTTGGGATGGTGGATTGTTCTTCCGTGGGGCACTAATGACAACTTTGGCGTCAACATCACCATCATTGGTTACATTACGATTCTTTGCCCATGTTCGTGGTTTGTCATGATAATTGGATGATGAGCGGCCTTCTTGATATGATGAAGTTTCTCCCTGCGTGGCAAGGGCTTGTTCGATATTGGGCGCCCTAGGTATCAATTGGTCGTAAGTGGTGATGTTTTGCATTTTGAGGTGGAAGGCCAAGGGCCCATCAAGATTCGCAATGATAGTTCCCACTTGTTGTTCTTCAGGCATGGACCACTTGCTTTGATTAGCTTTGGATCGCCATCGTTGTAAGAAAGCACCGAATGATTCATTTTTCCTTTGTTTGAGAGATGATAATTCCTGTAAGCTAACCTCCATGGGAGTGTTGAAGGAATAATTATGTATGAAGGCATCCACGATTTCCTGGAATTTTTTGATTCCAGAAAGTCGAGAAAACCAATCAATAGCGTTTCCAGCCAAGCTTCTTGGGAATAATCTCATCAAGTACGTTTCATCGTGAGCCACCTCCATGCAATGTACTTGAAATTCCCTGATGTGATCTTCAGGGTTACCCGTTCCGCGATATTTGTCAAATTTAGGGATCTCAAACCCTTTTGGGAATGGTTTCATTTCTACGCTCCTATCAAATGGATAAGGGCATAGGTTTTTTGTGGTTTTGGTGTCTTTCCTGATTGAAGGTCAAGCACTTGTTGTGACAGAAATTTTATTTGTGCGGTGACATCCAATTGTGGATCAGGAGGTGGAATGAAGGTGTTCTGGGGGGGTGGAGTGGGTGTTTGAATGGGTGGAATGTTTTCTTGTTGTGCCATGTATGCTTTCAACAACGCTTGTTGTTGATCTTCTTGTTGTTGCGCTAATAGAGCTTGTTGTTGTGCTTGATGTTGTTGGTCCAACAATGCTTGTTGTTGGTCAGCTAGGGCTTGTTGGGCTGCTTCTTGTTGCTCTTGGTATTGCTCTAACGCTTTCTGATATGCGCGTTGTTGGGCTGCTTGTTGTTGTGCAAAGTACTGCGCTTGTGCTTGCACTCGTGCTTGGGCATCTTGGGCATCTTTTGCAGCTTGAGCAGCTTGTGCGGCTTGTGCAGCTTGTGCGGCTTGAGCAGCTTGTGCGGCTTGTGCAGCTTGTGTAGCTCGTTGTTGTTGTTGCAACAAAGCTTGGGCTTGTGCTGCTTGTTGTGATTGTTGTTGTTGCAGCGATGTTTGAGCTTGATTTTGTCGTGAAGCTTGAGAAGCGTGTGTGGCTATAGGTGCTTGTTGAATTGTTTGATATTGTTGGAGCAATTGTTGGTATGCTTTGAATGCAGCATTGTAATGGCTTACTTGGCTTGGTCGCAGTGGTGGTGTTGGTGGGATCGGAATTGTGTTGGAAGTTTGAGATGTGCTTAGAGCGATGGTGGGAGGTTGCGATGTAAGGGGTGTGATGGGTGTGGTGGAAGTTTGAGGTATAGTGGATGTAGTGGTTGGAGTGAATGTGGTGATAGGTGCATTTGGGATGGGTGAAGTGATAGGAATGGTGGGACTAGGTGAAGTGGTAGGAATGGTAGAGATGAGCGAAATAGTGGTGGAGGAGACCATGATGGATGGCACAGTGGAAATGGATGTGGATGGTGGAAAGATGGAACATGGATGGATGGATGGGCGGAGGTGGGGGGGATCCCTAAACCAAAATATGGTGTTGACGTGGTGGGAGGTGTGAATGATTTGAAAGGTGGAAAATTTTCTTGTGCAAATGAAGAGACAAATCCGTAGGGTATCTCTATTTCGGATGAGCTTGCTTGTACCAAAGGTCTAGACACTTGCGTGTCAAGGGAAAATGATGAGGTGGTATGGTAAGGAACCTCAGATGTATCGATAAATCCAAGTGGGTTGTAAAGTGGGTTTTGATGCGTGTTGAAGAGGGTATCATCCTCATTGATAGTAGGTTCTATGGTGGCAATGGAAGTGGTTGATTGCGGAAGGGTGTTTTGGTCATTTGGTACAAGAAGCTCATCCTCAATAGTGTTGAGAATTGATGGATTTATTTTAGCCATTGCGCGAAGAAACTTTTGTAGTTTTGGTTGTTTGAGCATCTCAAGAACTTCTTCCTCACTTAGTTTTGTTGGTGTGATGTCTTCCACCAAGACCTCTTTTTGTGGATCGTGTGTAGTGATAGTGAGGTCTGGAAGTGGTGTGTTTTGGATTTCTCGAATGTTTTGGCTTAGATCACTTGTGGTTGATGTTTCTTGATTTAACTCCATGTTCCTCTTGTGTTGTGATCTTGTTTGAACCATAAAAGAGCAAACTAGGATGTGTAAAAGATCAAAGATGTGAAGATGAAAGGTGTATGATATATGGGTGAAAATGGAAGTTTTGAATTTGTATTGAAAATCTTGATGTGATGCTAGGTACTTTGGGTTTGCTTTGATTGATGTTTGTTTGATGTTTAGACTTTGAATTCTATCTTTTGAATGTTGATGTTTGAGCAAGAGATATCCCCAAGATGTTTGGATGATGATCTAAAAAAGATAACTAATGCTCATAAAGGATAATTTGATCTAGAAGTGAGAATAGGATGTGTCTACTCACAAGCTAACCAAAAGATAATCCAAATTAGTGATGGGAGAAGGATGCATCTATCCACCATTAATTTGAACAAAGTGATAATTCAACTAAGCATGTGCAAAAGGATTCATTCACACACTTGAGTTGAACAAGTTTGATGTTTGATGTTTGAAGAATTCAAAGTCTCATGTTTGAAAGGTTTTGATGTCTACCAAAGGAGCCTAGCATAGTTGTGTCAAGATTTTCTCAAAATGTTGGTGAGATGTTTATGGTTGATGATGTTTTTGATGGATGAATGTTTGTTTTGATCTTAGAATGACCCTAGTTTAGACTTTTGTTTAACAAGACCAAGGTATTGAAGAACATGTTATGCCCTAAGCAAGGTATCCAATCCCTTGAAACAATCTTGGATTTTGTGTGTAGTAAAATGAATATAAAGTGGGGTTGTCTCTTGAAGCATGTCTATAGAAATTAGCCAACAACTTTTCTCTAAAATCATATAACCTTTTGAGTCTTTGTTGATGTTGTTTTGGGCTAAGTTTCCTTTTCTTGGGTTTTTGTATCTTGATCTTGTGAGAAATCATTGAAAAGACATGTGTGGGGCTCAATTGCTTATCTTTGCTTTTAATGACTTCTTTTTACCAAATACACTTTCTTGATTATGTTTCAAACTAAAGATGTCCTATGTCAAAATTCCTTTTCTTCCCACAAAGTGTTGTGTGGGAGTTCCAAGAAATTGAGGCAAAGGGATTTCCTAGGTTAACCCTAGTTAGAGCAAATGACGATATAAATTCAAGTGATGAGAAACCTCTAAGGACATAATCCCAAGGGAAGGCAACAACACTTAAATTTGTCAAAAGGTATTTGCTCTATCAAAAGGGGTTTGAAATTTGCATGATCATGTTTAAGTGTTTGTTTGCAAAATGTTTTCGAATACCCACTGTGTTTTCAAACAAAAAATAATTACAAGCCCTATGGATGTGATAGACAATGTTTGTTGAGTCCCCACTTGGAGTCCAGCTACGCCTATTTTAGCGATGGTTAGATGCTTGACCCTCCCGCTCCTCCACCACACTCACTTATACCGGGCAGCTAAGCACACCCATGAAACCTCATGGCATGCTTTCCATCTCTACTAAAAGCCGTGGGGTGGGGCTGTTTCCGTAACGACCGCTCTTGCACCAACAAACAGATTAAGGATTTTGGAAAATTCTAACACATAGGTTCTAGTAAAGACTTTCCGTCAGGAGTTGACCTAACGTGGCAAGAGTCCCCTTTTGGATCCATCTTGTCGGAGCCAACCGCGTGATTATGGCGCTTAACCAAAACCTCATTTATCCCCGGCTGGAAATACTCTTGGCTTTAGAGTGTTAACAATTGAGTCGTCAGCTTGGTGAGTACTTTTTCCCCGGGGCTGCCCTCTCTAAGATAAACAAAAGCGAGCAAAGACAATCAATAACTCGATCGATTTGATGGCACAAAAGAACGAGAATGTACGAAAATGCCCCTACTCACACTCGCGACAAGATGTTCAATTTTTAAGCCCAAAATGAAGTGTTTCAAAGCAATAAAATGTATTTTGAGTGTTTCTCTTGCACCCTAGATCGCACGAAGCGCAAGGGGAGAGGATACGTACTCAAAAGACAATCACACAAATCAAACACTTGTTCGTTTTACACCCTTCAAAGCAATTGTGTATTCGTTTTAAGCACCAAATGAAATGTGAGGATTGCTTGTTCAATTTTAGTCCCAAAAAACAAAATCTAGTCAATTTGTATGTTCAATTTTAATCCAACTTTGAAACGAAAAAAAATAAATTAAAGTGTTCTTTCTAGAGCCCCAAAAAGATGTGAGTTGATTAAAAACAGAAAACTAAAATGTAAGACAGAAGCCCCAAGCATTAAAAAATGCTTTGTTAGTTTCAAGTTTTAATGTCCAATTTTCCAATTGAAATCTGCTTGTTGAGTTATGAATATTCGCCTTGCTACACCATAATATTGTTCCTGCAATAAGAATACAAAAATGTGTGGATTAAATGCTCAAGAAGAAACCTAAAGATATGTAAATTATTTATCCCTATATTCCAAAGTTTTGAAGTTTGATAAAAAGAAAAGACTTTAAGTTTTATCCAATGTATTAATGGGCATTTTAAATTCGTTTCAAAAAGACTTTACATAAGATATTGCCCCAACCAGCCTCAAACTCAATTAAATCGGCATTCAGTGATTCTTTTACTTTTGAAATCTATCAACAATAAAAGTGCCTTCTAAGTCAAATCAATCACCAAGCCCCCATGCAACCACAATTAAGAAGATTGCAAGACAGTGACATATCAAATTATTTCAGTCAGTTTGAAAAACATGAATGCATTAATTATAACTCTTATCACAGTGAGTAGGGTATCAAATCACAGTCCTTCCCTTTCTGAGATAACAAAAACAACATTAAGAAGAATAGGAACTGCGCCTTCATGCTCTTGAGAAGTCATTTCTTTTACTATAGTCCAGCATTGATCATGTCTGGTGACAAGTTGGCGTGCAGCTACCTCGAGCATCCTGTATCCTGGGAAAATCATTTTCTTTTATAAACAACTATCAGATTCTGATAACGGATAAGCATCAGTTACCATAATCTTTCACTGCGCAGTCCCATTGTTTTACTTGTCCGTCATAACTAACAGCTTCCTTAGATTCTTCCTTGCAAACATTCTCTCGCCATTCACATTCAAAACGTTAATATGTGTCAGGCATTACGTATGTATTGTACACCAAGATGGGGCCCTTAGAGATGACCACAAGACTAATTCTCCCTCGAACTATAGAGAAACAACTTTATGGAAGATTTTATCAGATTGGCGTAAGTGGAGTAGCATTTATTTTTTAAATAAATGCCTTTGACTGATAACAGAAAAAAAAACGCGCCTAAAACACTTGAGTAAGGAGCAGGTAAAGATGTGATGGCATACGTGGACAAAGAAAGAATGCAGGTCAAAGTGTTAAATATTCTAAACGTATCAGATGAATTGGAAGATGCAAAGCCACTTTAATAATTGAAGGATCTGCGCAAGGTTCTTTTACCAAAGGGTTCGCTAGCTGTCCATTCCTGCGCTAAGAAAAGGCATTTATGATGTTCAAAAGGATTCTGTTAGACATTACAAGAATCAGTATTTGAAATTGAATACAGATAATCTGCCCAGCCTTACAAGTCCCTGTAGCTGATATGTGCAGAAAAAAGTTTGAATTTTGTGATTCGAGTGATGTGCCTTTATCAGTAAGTGAATGAAAGGTAACGAATAAAGCCGACAAAATGAACAATACGCAGAGGATATTTGTTAGAAAGGCCTTTCCTTTTTTAAAAACTTTCAGGCAAATGCGATCAGCAGGCGAAAAAGTTGAATGAAAAAGCTTGGGAACCTTTCAAACAAATGCAATCTGTGAAAGCGTAGACAAGACACGTCAACTATGAATAGATAAGGCATGTGAACTGTCTGACAGAGTGGCTGTGGCCTCATAAAAGGCCAGTGACATTAGCAAATGTAAAGCCGAATTCTTAACTTTTCCCATATTAAAGTTAATGCAACCTTAGCAGCATCTCATCCACTGAAATGTTACCTAAATATAATAGACTGGCCCTTGACAAATAGATTTTGTGACAGCACTACAGAGGCAATGACCATCAAACATCAGAATGACTTTCAAAAATAACAACTCAGCATTTAACTTGCAACAGAATTATTAAATAGAACAATGATTTTGTTATTATTTCCATCAAAAGAGAGCTGCCAGTGCTCTTTCTGCTCATGCCATTTAAAAAAAAAGAACAAAGAATATGCCTCTTTTTTAACTCCTCAAAACAACGATATCACAAAGATTAAAGACAAATAAATGCCCTCCTTCTAGCGCCATAATGTAGGCATCTTTTTCAAAATCTGCAAACAAACTACACTTCAAGCATGGGTTAGTGTTATGCAAACTCTACTAAAATGCCTCTATGAAATACCTTAGAAATGCTTCCAAATGCAGCAAATGATATTAAAAAGACCAAAGCATTATGAAAACAAAACCAAATTACCTATTCCATAGTTGGATTGGTGTCACATGTGCTAGTGACCCTTTCCCAATCCTTGACCAAAGCTCAAATTGTGCAAATGCAAATGGAGATGGTGGAGTGATGATGAACAAGATCAAATCTCAAATGAAGAGAGTAACCTTGCATGAAATTGTGAAGATTGTGAAGGATTTGCTCAATGTTGAAGCCTCTATTTAAAGATTTCAAATGCTAAGATTGTTGAAGAGGGACCAATGTGGGATCAAAAACAAGCCAATGAATTGAGGACACTTGTCACCATGTGATTAGTTGATGTGTGTGCAAGATTTGGGAAGAGTGCCCAAGAGGGGGAAATTTTGAATTCAAATTTGCAATAAATTTTGAGAGGGGGACAAGAAAGAAGAGCAATAAATGCCCTGTTTGACTTGTTGTTGAGGGAAAATGATTGTTTTAATAAATCAATAAAATTGATTTATTGTGCAAGGGATGGGATTAGCCTTAGATTAGGATTAGATTAATTTAATGATGATTATGCTGATTTAATGCTGATTAATTGATTTGACTTTTTGGACTTTGGAAAATGATTTAAGATTTGATTTAAATGGCTTTTTGATTTTAAATAACCTTAGGCAATGAAATTATTTAAATGGATGAAGGTGATGAATGGATCCAATGCAAGAGCTAATTTGACCGAATCTGATCGAATGCATAATGTGAATTTTGCATGTCTACATATATTAATATGACATTAATAATAATATTGATATATCAATACATTAATACATTAATAATATATTAATAATATCAAATATATAGTATTATATAGTATATATAATATATAATATTATTTAATATGTATAATAATATATTATATTATATACATGTACTCAGTCTCAAAAAATCATAAGTTTCAAATAATGGATATTTGATATACATAATAGATATATGTTGTTAAAGTCAAGTAACTGATATTCGTTATTTATAATCAAGTATCTGTTATTAATAGATATCCACTTTTTACAAAGTAGATATCCATTAATAATGGATATCCATTTTGTTTTGGTCTTTACCTTAGCAAAATGTACTTTTTACCAACCCAACTAAAAAGTCAAACATGAATTCCACACTTTTCACTTCCTCATGTCACATTTTTTTGTTGCATCGCCACTGTTTGGGCCCCCATGATCCTGCATAGACCCACTATGTTGCAAGTATTATAAGTTTGTGTTGTCATTGATGTCAACAAATCTATGTTTTTGTTGCATTGATGTCAACCTTGGTGATGCTTTGATTGGTTACATTATGTTGTCATTAGTGTCAACCTTTAGCATTGCTTTGATGAGCAAGTGTGTGGTTGAGTTGCTATGTTGCAGTTGGTTTGGTAGTAATGAGAAAGTGTTGAAGATGATGAGAATGTGTTTGTGGTGCTTGGTTTCCAAGTGCTTTTGAGAAATTTTGAAGAGAAGAAAAAGCAATGTGTTGGAGAGGTGTTCAGTATAGCAGAGTAGTGTTCTGGTTCTACTTCGCATTTCTTCATGGTTGAAGATCTGCTTATGTGATTCAGTTATGTTGATCAGAGGTGTTCAAAGGTGTCATATCTAGAGTTTTAGGTTTTGGATCATTGTGCAAAGAAATTTGTGTTCACTAGTATGTGAATAATGTATTGCAGTGGTGTTTGGGAGAAATGGTTTTTCTTTGCATTTCTTCATAGTGTGGTTTCTAGTCTTGTAGATCTGAGGGCATGCTTATATTGTTCATATACATCGCTTATATGAGTTGTTTGTGTTTTGGTGCTCCGCAAGGTTGGATTCAGGTGTTGCAGTGTGTGGAAAGTTAATTGGGTGTACAAGATGAGTGTGTTCTTTATGTGAAAGTTGTTGTGAAGGATTGGTTAGATTTTAGGGTGTTTATGGAATATTCTAGATTGTTTTCAAGTGATGTATATTGTCCGTGAGTGATCTTTGGATCTAAGGAAGTGTGTACTTAAATTTTTAATGGTGTTTACAAAGGTTCAACTAACCTTGAGTGTTTATAGTAATTGCAAAAATGCTTCGGTGTTTGTGGAAGTGTGGCATGGTGTAAATGTATGATGTTAGGTTTGAGTTAAGATGTGTTGTGGTCCACTTTCATTCCTTTCCACCACAAGAATGCTTAGTACCGACCTAATTTGAATTTTCACGATTGAGGTGCATAGTCGACCTTGTTAATTGTTTTCAAGGTTGAGGATGGTATAAATAAGTGTTGAGTTGGTGGAAGTTGTGGAATAAAGTGTGTGATGTGAAGTGCAGAGCTGTAAAGTGCGAAAGTGTGAAATGTAGTGCGAGCTTTAATGTGTTAGACTACTAGAAGTAGTGAGCAAAAGGTGTCTACATTCTTCAGAGAGGCTGTGAATGTACTAGTGATGTTGTGGTGAATTTTCCTGTTGCTTTGAGATGGATTTCTCATTGTAGCATTCTTCTTTCTTCTTTTCTATAATCTAGTAATTATCCCTTCTTTTCTTTTGGGTAGTGAGCCCTTTGGAAATGAGCATATTATATTCGGTGTTGCAATTACTTTATATTATGAGCTAATCCTCATTGTGGTTTTCCCCTTCTTTAGTTTTCCATGTAAATCTGGTGCTCTCATGCGTTTGGATGTGTTTGCATTACTGTTTCTCATGTTTACATTTTGCTAATGCATGATAAGGGTTTAAGTGGTTGTTAATGATTTAAGGACTAATGTAGATATAAATTTTAAAGAGGATTTCAATGTACAACTGATTTAACCCCCTCTCATTTTTCTTGTGCATTCAACACACTATCATATCATCAATCAACTAGAAAAATTTACACAAGTGATCAACCATCTGGATTATTTCCTCCTAGATCTTTTGTTTCATATGCCTCATTGTCTGTCTACAAAATGTAATTATTATTTTTGCTAACAAAAAGGGTATCCCCGCAATCCATTCCAATGCCCAACGGGGTGAGCTAAGGTGAGACTAGTCCCCTACGTGGGGACCCAACAACCAATAAGCCAATCCTAACTGGGTAAACCCAAGAGCAGAGTTGAACCTGAAACCAATGAGGAGAAAACCCACGGCCCAAGACAACTCCACTACCTATGCGGGCTAAAAATGCAGTTAACTTATTTTTTCAAGACCTTATCTCATTTTTTGCTTCCCTCATCTCTGTTGTGCCCTCAACACACATGCCCCGTTTGGAACGAGGACCATTTCTTTCCTTCGCCTCTTCGGGTTGTTTTGTTGTCATTTCATTTTGCGTGCGCCATGTTTGGTGTCCAAAATGGTCATTGAGTCCTAGAGAGTCATCTCAATTCAACCATGTTTCACCCCCTCAAATTTTCTAAGTCCTAAGCCTTTGCAGAAGTCCCTTGGTAGTTTGCCTTTTCCTTTCGGATTAGCGTCCTTAGAGCCGTGCGGGTCCGCCCCCGCGGGTTACCCCTTGCAGATTTTCCTATTGTTTTTGCCACCTAAATGACTGATGGACCCTGTCCTTCCGTAGCCTAGGACCCACCACTCTGATCGCCATTCCATCATGTTTCTGACGGCTAAGTCCAAGCATCCATCCGTCCCGTGAACCCCACCCCTCTCGCAGTCGCTTTTGAAACCTGACTGTTTACCAACTCCCCAACTCATCATACCTGTATTAAATAAGGGTATTAAATGCACTTAAATCTATAATTAGCCCGAAATGAGGGGTCATTTTCACCTATGAGAGTTAATAAGAGCCTATCAGAGAGCCCTATGATCGCTGCCATCGTGCCCGTTGAGCCAATTTGCTGATTCTGAGCCTTCGATTGCTACTGGTTCATCCTGCTTCATCGGATTTCATAGGTTGGTTGGCTGTTACGCACCTCATTTTGAGTTTTCATTCATTTCTTCCAAAATTTATTAAAATCTCTAAAGGAAAACCACAAATATACCTAGAATAAACTTTGGCGCACAAAACCCATAAAGCAAAAAATTTGATAAACCTTCAAAATTGGTAATGGGAGGCCTTCAGAACTTCAACTTCTGTGGTTGTTCTTGGGCCAGGGCATTCGTTCTTTGTGGGCCCTCAACCATATGTTCGTCGTTGGCGTTCCTCCAAAATCATTTAAGACTTGAAACAACATATATGACCACCAAGTATGTTATCATGAGAATCCCCTTCAACATAGTTGTCTTACACCAAAATCCATGGACGAAAGACAAGGGTCCATCACCCCCCTCGGGTCCGCCTTTGTGGGCTTCCATCCACGGAACGCCCCTTGAGCTCCGTCGTTTTCAATGACCTTTGTAACCCATTGTTCTTTCCATCGGTCCCCACCTTCATGATAGCTGATAAAATATAAAACAAAGCAATTGTTCCTTGCGGGCTATCCTCCATGGATTTCCACCAGCCATTCACCATTCCAACATATAACTCAAAATGGTGAAACGTTTAAGTCCTTTCGGCAATCAGAGCTCGACTTCCCCTATGTTGCCTTGACCTCTGAGCTATGAGGTAACTAACCCTTATGCGGACATCCATCTGTAGGCCACCACAGTGAAAATGTTGTATCTTACGACATCTTTGGGCCACCTTTCCGCCCTTTGGGTCCTTGTTCCATCAAGGCTCTTTCAACACCAGAATGAAAATCACTAACAAACCTTCTGCTAGTCTCTTTCGTCAGGTTTCCCTCCTCAAAACTCTGTTAGGGTTTTTCTGTGTTCAAACAAAAGATTGCCTCCATCCTTTTTCCACCTGGAACCCAAATTTCTCATTGTCATCAAACCCTCCAAGCAATTAATGAAGTAAACATTGGAGCTCTATCCTCGTTCAGACCTAGTCCTGCAGGTTTCCCCTACCGGACCGCCGTTCAACTTTTGCCATCACAAATGGCTATCACTAACCGTCTACCCATCCCTTGTGGCCCGCAAAGACTTAAAATTCTAAGGTGACCTCGCTATCGTCCCTAGACCTGCGGGGCTCACAAGGCAGAATGTTGTCTGCGGGTTTTCGTCCTGCCAGTGTCGTTTTAATGGCAAACTTCCTAACGACTAAGTGTCTCCCTGCCTCTGCTTGCTTCAAACCTGCATGACTAAAAGGAGATTTTAATGCATTCCAATTTGGAAATTGGATTTGACCTACGTGCTGAAATAGCCTAGCCTCCTTGGTGGACCCCACAATTTGGTCAGATCCCCGGGTAGGTGGAACCTCGTGGGCCGCCCTACCATGTTTTCCCTTCAGGACGGTTGTCAGCCTAGGGAAGTTCTTGCCCCTGGGCCTGCATGGCCATAACTTCCCAAAATAAGATACTAATTATGATCTGAAAGGAATGTTAGGATCTTTGAATGATGATTTACTTGATCTAATGCTGCTATGCAGGGTTTTGACTAATGTTCCATGTATTTTTATGCTTGAATATGTTTGTTTCCCCTTTTGATTACAAGATATATGGAACCAACTGCAGGACCTTCGAGAGTAGCCACAGAGAAAGATAAAGGAAATAAAATTAAGGAACCTCATGGAAAAGAAGATAAGGACCAGATGAAGTATCAGTTCCAAGGGGAACCCCTGAAATCCAAAGTCACCTCAACCTGGAAGGATGTCACCGACACAAACATCAGACATATAGACATCGACAAATTCAAACAGAGAGTTTGAATCATCCCTAAAATAAAGAATGCATGAAACATTAGAAGTAGTGGGTTGGCTAAGGTTGTGGGATTTCCTCTTGCCCTCGTTGCTCCTGAGCTTGTTATGGCCTACAGGGAGGCCTATCAAGAGGAAACTAGAACCATAGTAGATAGAGATGGAAATGTGTTGGTTGACATGTTTGCTAAGGCAATAATAAGGAATTTTCATATCCCTACCTTCGAGGATATAGAACATTCGACCATGAGTGATGGAAAGGCTATGTGGGAGGAAGATCCCCTTAAATGTAAAAGAGTTATTAATCAATACTAGCTGAAGGAAAAGATGGGTAGTACTGCAAAGGTTCCCCAAGAGCTCTTTCGCAGTGAATTTTATGAAGATTAACATGATTTGGTGACCCTACTAAGCAAAGTAATTGGCCTTCCTACTCCTGATTACTTCCAAGAATGGATTCTATACTTCGTTGAAGAGATTCTCCGTGGAGAAACCAAGTTTTACTGGGCAGAGATAATCAGTGACCGCTACCACGAGCAATTTATGGTAGTAAAGAAAACCTCTAGGTTTAACATGACATCCTACTTGGTCTATTCATTGGCCGAACAAGTGCAATACATAGGTTTTTTCAGAGCTCCGGATGAGGAACTAGGGACGGAGCTGAAATTTTATGATAAGTACCCTTAGCTACAATTCAAAAACTTCAAGAGCGATTACTGTAGGGTTAATGACACTTTCATAGGTCATATTGTTAGATTGCTCGAGGATGACTTCGAGAGGAGAGTCTCCCACAGTGCCAATGCATTTTTAAAATAGTTTTCCTTCTTATTCATCCAGTATCCAAAGTTCACCTACATTTGTGTCGAGGGTTTTTCAAAAAGACCGTACAAGCTACCCTGGTATCCCAATGACCAGATAATACTGTTAGAAATCTCTCGATACCTACGAAATGCACACATCCTTTTGAGAAACAAACATAGGGAAGGGATTCCTTATCCCCTCTCCTTTCGGATGAGGGCTATACGAACTGCATACCTCTCAATGTGTCGATAATTCAGAAAAGGAACTAGCAGAATACCATTTGAGGCTCCACATTGCTCAGCCACAGATGGATCCCTATGGAAAACTCAAGAGGGCACTTGGACCTGAATATGCCCATCTACATAGTGTTGAGAACTTTTGGGCTAATTGCAAAGATGACAATGAAGTGTGAATGAGGCACTATATGTGAATGATGGCATATTTCGTAAAGTAGGTCAACCAGTTCCCCATACTGGATCAGGTAGAAGAAGATGAAAATACAGTGATAGATCCTCGGTACAACACAGTTGCCAATCTCCCGCTACCACTAATTGACTAGGATGAACAGGAGGTTGACGACCTCAACATTCCAACCAAGCCCATCAAGGCCCAAAAAAAAGAGTGGATTGATGGGCGAATTGCCCAATTGAAGTAGCAAGGGGTCACTTTGACCTATGAGGGCCTCAAGAATGAGCCAACAAGCGAAATAGATAGTGGGACAACTGCTACCCCATCAAGAGAGACTTCAAAATCTCCCCCATCTACCAGGTCAAGCAAAAGAAAAGAAACTGTTGAGTAATAGCCCAATCCTAAGGTGTATGCCAAAAAGGCTTCGAAGGGAGAACCTTCCAAGAAACATAAGAAATCAAGAAGTTTCACTGAAATGCCTACTATTTAAGAAGATTCGCTTTGTGAGGGAGAGGAAATGGAGGTAGAGCAACCAATATCTCCACCTACTGCCTCCACTATTGTTGCCCCTCCGCCTACTTCTCAGGCGATGGTAGCTACTTCCCTACTTGCAGTGGAAATCTCGATCCACCTTGGCTCTTCTCCACCCGCTGTGCAGGTAGTGACCATTGACTCTTCTTCTGCCACCACTTCTACGCTTTCTTCTGCTTCCATGGCTCCAACCACATCATTACCCCTGGCCACAAAAACAATACAAATGTTTGTGCTCTCACTTCTAGAGGCCTTCTCTCAGCATATGTAGAACGTTCCCATTGAGCTTTCTAAAGTATTGATGAATCCAGCCATCCAAGCTACCCTGGCACAAGTTCTCGCCAACATTCCTGCCTCAACTCCTCCGACTGAACCGCTAGAGATGAAAATATCTGAGTTAGAGAGGCAAGAAATGGAAACAACAAGGGAATTGGAAGAGGAAGCAAACGACTACCATGAACACCCAGAGCACTAGCATTTGTAGGTTGATAAGGTGGTCCACGAGGGAGAAGAAACAAAATCCTTCGAGGGTGATGAAGAGGAAGATTGCACCAAATACATTGTAAAGAACTTTGATGTAGACCTCTAGGATGAATTGGCTCGACAGTTGAGGGATGTTTGAGAGGAATTAGAAAATCTACCTTCCGAGAAAGAAATGGATTCAAGTGATAAAATGGAGGAAGATACTAAAATTCCAATTGGAGAACAGGAAGAAAGCTCCAAGCCTGGTGAAGAAATTCCTCTCTCAGCAGAACAAGAAGAACAAGAAAAGAAAGAGCAAGATATGCCACTTCAACATGAGGAAGAGGAGAATAAAGAAGAAGATAAACCCAAAGAAGAGTTTGAGATGGGTAAGCCTGAGATAGAGTCTCACAGAGAAGAACATCCTGAGGAACATAAGCATGAGGCTGAAGAAGAGGAGAAGACCTACAAAGAAGAGAACCCCAAGAAACGCACACCCACCAATTCCCCGATCAAAGACATAGTGTTCATCCAGGACTCTGATGAAGAAGGAGAAGACACAAGGACAGAGCAAGAAGCTCCAGGTGATTGTAACACCCCTTTGATTTGCTATGTTTTCTTTGACAGTTCTGATTCTTTGATAGACCTTATTTTATGTGATTGTTATTCTATCATTGACAGTGGAGCGATGATAGACTATATTGATGTGATGATACATTATGGTGATTATGTTTGACATACTTTATGTTTGCGTAGATGCTTAGTTGAGATGACATTGCTATATATGCTCATTGTAGTTTAATTGATATTTTATCTCGTTAGTTGATGTGACATTGTATTGGTGAAGAGAATGGTATTACATCACTCGCTTGTGAGTGCCCTGTGATTTCTATGATTCTCTCTTCACAGTGTGTATGAATTAGTATCTGTATACATGCATGACATTTGCTTGTTTGCAAGATTGCAGGTATAGGACATTAGCTTCACTTGGTTTCACAGGTCTGAGCGTGTCCACTACTCAATAGTAATATTGGGAGATAGTAATGGGTTACCTAGTCATACCTTTACCCTAGTACAGTGTGTCGTCAGTTGAGTCTTGGTCGTATTCTTTGTCTTTGTTGTTCTGGGTATTTTATTATTGTGCAAGTTTAATTTGGTAGATTAAATGTGTATTTGATTTAAATATTTAATTAATTGAATTACTGTTGTGAAGGCTTTAGAATAAATAAATAAATAAATTTAATTTAGTTATGTTTTTGAGTAATTTTTATTATTAAAAATAAATGGTAATTAAATAAATAAGATTATTTAAATTGGTTGCAATTAGTAAATTGTTTTATTTTATTTAAATGCATGTGGTTGGAAAATATCTTTGGTTGTTGAGGGAAAATATATTTTTTTGCAATAACTATGAGTTAGAAATTTGTTATCTTATGGTTGTAAATTGATTCTCGGAGGAAGGATTGGAAAGAGGGAAGAAAGTTGTTTCACGGGAAGAGTTTTTGTTTGGTTGAAAATTTTGCTGGGGAAATTGTGGATCTCTCGGAGGTTTTTGTTTTAGAATCTTGCTATAGAATTCTTGGCTGTGGTATTGTTATGTTTTGTGGAAAGAGGCAATTGCACTGGAGGAAGCTTTGGATACATTGAAAAATTGAAGCTACAAAGAAGCTTGACAACATTTCTTGAGGCAACAGTTCTTCTGGAACAGGTTCCTTTATTGTTTTTGTGAATTTTGAGTTGAAAAGTTGTTTTTATTACTGTAATGCAATTTGGAAATGTTTAAGAAAAGATTTTCTATATTGTAGAAGCTCTTGTTTTCTTTCTTTTAAAAGATTGTCGTGAAAGTTGAACCTCTGTAGAAAACAATTAAAAATCCTCTACGTTGTTTGTTCATTCGAAATAAATTGATACAAAAGGAATTTAGACCTCTGTAGAAAACTTTCATTCTATTTTGTTCTCCCTATTATTTTTGGTTATCTGAGAAAAATGAATTTCTAAGCTTTTTGTAGAAAATCTCCTCTGTGAAAAATTATTGCTCAACTTGAACCTGTGATTGGATTATTTGCATATAAAATATATATATATATATATATATATATACATATATATTAAAATATATATGCATACATACATATATATATTATATATATATATTTTGTGTCAATTAAATAACATTGTGAATTTATTGAGAGGCGAATTCAAAGAATCGTCGTATGGCAAAATACTGCACAGTAGTCTTTTTTTTTTTAAATGAATGTTAATGTTTGGGGGCCAGGGGATTGAAACCCCCAGCCACACCCACACAGGGGTGCATTGTTGTGTACAACGCTCCCCACACCCATGTGGGGGAAGCGCTACCCACAGGGTAGCGAACCCCTACGTGGGGGAAACCGTGGCTAGGGTAGAGCCCTATGCGTGCGTGTGTATTATGCTGTGTTTTTTTGATTGTTTGGGATTTCGATTTATCATGTATTATATATATAATATGTTTTTAAAGTTAAATGTATTCAACATTATTTAATAAATAATATGTTTATTATATTTATATATATATATTTATATATATATAGATATATTTAAATATATTTATTTAGATTGTTTTTTTTTAGATAGTAAATGATTTATTTTAATGAAATATTAAATGGGTAAGTGCATGTAAGCACTAGTTGCATTTTTTTTAATGAAGTGATTTTAATTAGAAGATTGGGATTTGTTTATCTATATTTGTGGATTAGGAAACTGAACTTTTGTTTTAATCGTTATGGAATTACTGAATGGAATTATATTTAAATGGTGCTTTTTAAATATGCAAAATTGATTGTAATGGATTTAGGAAATCCGAAAGATAGCATTTGTTAGTCGCATGGTGTTGTGTTTATTTAAGCACGTGTTTCTGTAATTGTGTACTGGGGGGAAAGTATTTTTCATTATGTGAAATGAAGTCTTCTAGAGTTGTAATTTGTGAAAAGGGGTTTGTTGTAACGATAGTTTGCCCTTTGAGTTTTCTTGGGTATTGCACGTTTTGGATTCAGTATTGGACATTTGTAGAGATGTGTTACCTTTTGAGGTGTATTGGTTATTGTGATCAGTTTTAGTGCACTGTCTACCCTTGGCATGTAGTTTGAGTTATGTGTTGTTGATAGGGGAGTGACTTTCAATGGGTGTCGGGGCACAAAGTGGACCCAGGACAACTCATGTGGGAGTCAGTTTAATCAAGTGGAAATTAAATAATCTATATTAGGGATAGAGTAGCTTTATACATTAACAAGATAATTTAGCCTCGCTCATTGGCTCAAGGGCTTGTATGATACTTGAGATGAGTCAGGAAGGCCTAGAATGGAAAGGTTGTTATCTTGTCTTCTCGAAAGATACCCGATTCCGCTCTAGTGTGCATGTGGGGCCGGGTTCGTGAGAGGTTACCAGGACAGCCCTAGAGGGGGGCCAAGACCTAGGAAGATCTCCTTTGGACAACCAATGCAACCTTTGTGATGACACTCCTCCTATGACAACAATAGGTATGGTATTGAATAGTCGGTTTATTGTTCAGTGGTTATTCTTGATTCAATGATTCTCGAAGCAATGTAACCTTATGTTTTGTGTTTACTGGTACAACATTGTTTTGTGTTTACTGGTATAGTGTCGTTTTGTATGTTGCCTGTGTCTAGAGGTAATAGATTGTCTTGGTTACCTGTTACTATCTCCTAGCACGGGGGTTGGGCCTACAGGTACCATATGGCTGGGTGGCGTGCACCTTACACTGTTGAGTTTCTCTTCCTGTTCGTGATGGCGAGATCTTCTTGTTCAAGGAGCTCATGTGGTTCTCTAGAGTTGTTCTTCTCTTTCTTCATTGTAACTATGGATCATTATGTATAATCGTAGTACCTAATTTGTATCGAGGTGAACCTTTCTGATGTAATTGTAATAATATTTATGATCTATTCATTATTGGATTTAATGGTGTATGGAATGTTATGTGGTGTTGTATGTGTGGAAATATGTTCAATACATTTCTATGTGTTAGATTTATCTTGCAATGGTTTAATGCTTTGTTGTGTGTTGTATCTTGAGTTTAATATTCATATGCTATGGTTGGTTTAAATTTGATAAGTAATGGGTTTACATGTAGATGCATTGTGTCGCCTAGAGGATGTATGTGGTTAGAGTAGGATACTTTACTCGTCTTGTTATAATTTTTAAGAAAAAAAATTAGTGGTGCTTCCGCAGTGTTGCATCGTCCTATAGGTTGCGAGATGGGGTTTTACAGTGATAAAGAGATTGAAGTCGGGAAGGACGAAGAAGAAGGTGATCGTGAATCACCCAAGGAAGAGTCTCAAATGCCCGAGTGGTTGGAAAAGTAATTAGAGAAGAAGACCTCGTCTCCCAGAGATCCCAAGGCAAGGCTTGAGGCTATCTTAGCTTGAGTACAAGTCAACACAAAGAAAGAAAAGAAACCTAAAGTCAGATCCAAACTTACCATGGATGCTTTTAGGTCTAGGATTGTACAAATTTCCACACCAATTGTTGGGGAAGAAGGAGTAAGTTACGGTGTATCCACCATCAACTTGGGAACATCCACCAGGGATCAGGAGATAGATCACCTCCAGGAGTCGGTTGCCACAATGGTGCATCAAATGCTCAAGGACAAGATCTCCAAAGAAGAACTAAAGGCACAGGTGGCTGATTTGACCAACTATATTCAACAATGGTCGTCCATGGAGGAAATTCCCACGACATCCTTGGCTCCACCAAAACTAATATCCAAGGAGCAAATTGAAAAACTTGAGAAAAGAAAGAACTGGACTAAGACTACGGAGGATTGGTTCCGACAAGTCCTGTATGCTAGAAACATGGGTATTAATCATGTTGTCAGGATAGCAAATAAGTTCTTGGAAGTACAAAGACACCTAGAGGGCACAAGGAAGTTCTGCACTGACTTCCCAGGGATATATGGGTCTACTTATCCTAAAATTTAGGCCATCCTCAAGCTGCCTCATAAAACATGGGAAAAGGAACTTGCACTGACAAAGGACGATCACTGGCTGGTGGATATGTGGAAGCTAGATTTCAATCATAGAAAAGAAATACTAGAACAAGTCCTCCACAAGGTGGAACCTAGCGTTGATTGGGCAAAGGACATTAGGGAAAATTATGTTCAATATTTGAAATTAATGATAGGTTATGACATGCCCATCGTCAAGATTGATCCGAAAAAGATAAAGCCTTATTTCCATAAGAAGATGGAAGATGGAATGTTAGGTGAGGTCACCACGAATTTCATGAGTTTTGTTGCTCGGTATTTTGCCCAATTTGAACAGGTCAGGGACAACACAACTAAGTATGATGGAGATTGGGATACACTCACAGGCCGATCCAAGCAATGGAACTACCAGGTGCTCCAATCTAACATAATGGAGATTGATAAGCTCCAAGCATTAATCAACAAGTTTATGGAGTATGTCACTTTGAAGTAGGAAGGAAACCCAATCATTGATGACAACTCCTCACAGAATAGCTACAACAAAGGAAATCAGCTAGAAAACAAAGTGCTACAGTTCTGCCATATAAGGACAAAATAGGGAAAAGACAAGGATGTAATTTTAAATTGTAATATATTTGAGGGTAGGTGAAACCCTAGTTTGTAGCGAATCTTGGCCACACAATGCAAATCAATCTTGGCCATTCATTTTTCTTTTTGAACACTATAAATAGGGGGTCTCCTCTCATTTTCAAGAGAGATTTGAGTTGTTGTAAAGGCATGTTGCAAAAAATTTAATAGAAGTTCATTGGATTTTGTTGGACTCTTGAGTTTCTTTTGCATGTTACATGGTTCATCTCCCATAGTTAGTTGATCTAGATAGATTTACTTTGTTGTTCTTCATGGTTTTAAATTACTTTGATAGATTAGTTAATGTTGTTCAATGGTTGTGTAGATTTTTGTTGTGTTGATGCCTTCCTTGTCCATACTTTTTGTTGTTTACTGATGGTAGATAGTTGTGTAAAGTTAGTCTGGGCATAAACTAAAGCTGCTCCAAACTTCTATCTTTTATTCATGCATGTTTATGGTGAATGAATGGTTGAATATTTGTAGTCCTTAGAATCTTGCACAAGTTTCATGATACTATGAGTCAATCTGGTTAAGTGAAATTATGTTTTGAGGAAGTTGTCCACAGTAGAACCCTCCATGATCACTGTTCATTGCTAGTTTCAAATCTAGGAACCTCTTCTCTTCCCTGCCCTTTTCCTTTTTTTTTAATAAGTAGCCTATGCTAAGGTTCATTGCACATTGTAAAGCCAAATCTTAAGATAAAATAGGAGTTTAAGATTGTTGTTTGAACTTGCAGCAAACTGCACTCTAACTTCCCATCTTAGGAACTCCACTTTAAGATTCACCTTGTCTCCAGCCAAACTCCATAAGGCACTTTGTGATTACCAGCAAAATCACATCAAACATCAACTGGAAAATTCCATGCACGTCATGACCTGACACCTGAGAGACCTTGGGGTAGTAATTGGTAACTTACTTGCGAATTTTTGCCTTTCAAGAGAGGTAGTGTGTCTATGCACTGCCTGTGTTGAGAAAGTGCATAAAACACGCATCAACAAGCTCAACCACCAATTTTTCACTATTTTTTCTCTCTTCCTCCAATTTTTGTTGCCAATATTTTGCTTTCGCCATGTCTTGTTTTATTCTTTCTAAAATGGATTTTTCATCATCGTATTTCTTTTTTCTCTCATCTAACCTTTGCTTTAGTTCATTCAATCCTACCTCTATTTGTTTATCCTCTTTGGTTGTGGATGTAGACATTGATTTTTTAATTATTTTTTTATAATTCATTACTCTTATTATCCACTACTTTTCTCTTTGCTTTCTCATTTGCTAGGTCTGCTTGTAACTTTTCTATTTGAATCTACATCCTTTTTTCTCTCTCTTTCTTTAGCAATGATGTGTATACCAATTCATTGTTCTTTTTTGATACATTAATTTTTTTAGAATATTTGAATCCAAAAAAATCCAATTGGAAATTGCTGACCTGAAATTCAAAGCAATCCATCTAATTCTCTAGTTAAATTTTCAACTATGGGAACAACAAACATATACTCCATGATTTATTTATTTGGGTCAAATGTGGGTAATACCATGTTGTTGCAGGCTTTGAAATCACAGTAGACGAAGTCTCTATCAATTGCTTCCTTTCTTTTTTATACATTTCTATTGTTTTTAAATCATGTTTGTAATGAATACATGGCGATACAAAAATAATGCAATGATTGAATGGTGAAGGAGTAGCCATTACTATTGCAACCACACTAATTGGAGGAGTTTCTGGAAATAACTCCTCTGGGGTGGAACTAAAATTTAAAGTAGTTATATTGGTACTGGTAGCTGAACTCAGAATTTTCAGTCCTTTGTTTCCTTTGAATGCCTTCATCACTAGATGTCTATGTAGTATCTTGTACTATTGGCCTCTTGTGTATAATTTGTTGTTGTGGCACATTTTGACCACTACTAGTACTACTACCCATACCATTTTGGTCTATTTTATCAAATCCAAGCCCTCACTTATCAATAGGTTTTCTAGGGTCTACATCTATTGGTGTCAACATGCCTTGTCCTTTGGACCTCAAACCACCACGTTCATAACCTAATTTTTTAGCTATGACTACTCTTGAAGTATGTGTTTTTTTTGAAAGGAAAATTGCAACCATCTAATGACAATTTCCACATAACCCAAAAGAGAAATCTATGCAAATAAGTATTCATAATCCATATGCAAGAGAATAGACAACATACCCATAAAATATGACACAAGATATACCCTAGGAAAACCATCAAGAGGGAAAAACCCAACATCTAAAAACATCCATCACTCATATATTATTCAACAATAAACATTACAATACATCTTCAAAGTCTCCATGAACACCATTAAAGCATCAAGCCCTATCCAAGCAATCCATGTGCAAAGCATGTAACAACACATCCCATGTCATGTTTCAAACCCTCACAAATGCTAACAAGAGCTAACCTGTAAATTGACCAACCTTAAACAACTACCCTTGTGGTTGCTTTTATAGAAACAAGCACCTACAAAACCACTAACTGGTATTACATAAAACCATGTGACTAAAACCATGAGATTACAAAACCATGTCCCCATATTTAATATTGGGTACTTTATTTAAATTACTTTCCCCAATATTAAATAAATACATTTTTACAACTTATAACTTATTTCCCAATGTTGCATACAACATAAAGTGGCCCCAAGAATATTAAATCCTAGTGATGCAAGTACTTCTAGGTCCCCTAGGTACACCACACACATAATAAATAAATATTACATTATAAACAATATTCAAGGTGTACAATACCTTATTCTTAATATTCTCCCACTTGTGTATATTGCATAAGGGGAACAAGTAACCTCAAAACATGAATCAAGGGAACAATTCATATAGCCACATATACCATCAAGGAATCAAAGTGCTTCATGTGCTCCATCAAGATACCTACAACAAGAATCAAAGTGACCACCATCCCAAACATGAATTATCTCATTCTCCATCATGCCAATGCACAAAGATAAGAAGCCATCCAAAGATAAGAAGTACTTTCCCAATTGATATCCCAAACACAAGCACTCAATCCAAAGATATCAATATGCACTAGTAGCTGTCAAGATACACTAACCATAGTTGAAATAGCACCCACACCAAGTGCCAACACATCCAACTATCCATACCTCTAAGGTATACAAAAAATAGTAAACTCATGCTATCAACATATACACCCATAAATTGGAAATAAAAACTCCATGTGCAAGCATGTCAAAGAATGACATACACATCCAAGAGGTCCCACTACGTGGGTAATGCAAATCTGAAAATGATCAAGACATACCAAGTCTACCAATATCATCATATAGAAAGTGTAAAAGAAATCATGTAGTACCAAGGAACATCCACAATGGTATACAAAACCTATAAAAATAACTCTTGCCACAAGTCTCCAAAGCTCTCCCATGTTATCCACACCCAAAAAAGGAAACAGATAAAGGAAACTCCATGTAATCACCCAAGAAGATAAGTGAAAACACATTACCACAAGATAGTGATCAAAATAGCTCCAACCAAACCTCATACCAATGTAATGTGAAACCAAACATCCAAGAAGATAACCAAGGCTAAAGAGAGAAGCACTGCACATCATATACCTGTAGAAAATCCTTCTACATACACCTCTAAACGCCAACTGTTTCAAGTATGATTTCCTCCATAACACCCGAAAAGAAAATTCATAATAACACCCAACCATTCAATCACCAAGATCAAGCATAAAATATGTACCATATAAATAGCATGGATGTAAGCCTCTCAAGCCAAAGAAGATCAAACTAAATCCATTCCCAATTAAGGAAATAGGCCCAATATATCTCCTAAACTCAACATCAATGAATGTAATCACAATGCATAAGGAGATTAGCATGCCAATACTCCTCAAATAAACTCTCCAAAACCATATATCCATAGCTCAAGATCCATATGCATGAGAAGATAAAGCATAGAACATAATACACTTGAAAGAAACAATGGGAAATACCTCTCAAGTAAACCACTATGAAGACCAAGAGTGGGGAAAGAGAATTCTCTTCCAAGCTATCCAAGTCATCATGAATCATTCAAGAACACTCTCCTCATAGGTCCATGTTGAACTCATGTCCAAGCAAGGTGTAGGCTCCTCAGACTTCCTGTTGAAATCTCATCAAGAGTAACTATCTCAACAACGTGTCTCTAATCACAAGAGAACTGTAAGCCTCACCTAAGTCTCCAAGTATCCATGAGTACATGTAACCAATTAAACCATTCCAAACTCCAAATGCAATATAACACCATCATGAAGTAATCGAGAAAATGATCAATGTACCCAATACCAAGAGAACCAACCAAGATCAAAGTCACATATCCAACCTAGGAAAAATGAACATAACCATGCCATCATGATCTCACACCTCCTCAAAAGAATATCATATGATCGAAAGAACATATCAAGCATATGTATCATGCCAAAACTCTAATGTGCAATCAAGAGCACATCATGAAATAATATGATAACCATCCTATCATAATAAGGATCACATATAAAATAACAAATCATGACACATCAACCAAAGACTAAAGAAGTCCTACATGGAAAAATGATGTAAACACCTACAAACCACATGAATATAACCATCCCTTGTCAATGAAACCAAAGATGCAAATGAACCCTCACTATATAGAAGTGGAAATAAAGAGTCCATCCATGAAACCAACAAACATTGCAGAAGATCATCCACCATCAAATGGGGTGATCCCACAATAGTGGGTTACAATTTTTGGCCAAACTTGACATTGAATTGATTTTTTTTAACTAAATTTTCACTTTTGGGCACCTATAGCTGCTAAACCATGAGGAATTTGAAGATGATGAAAACTAGTGATTTGTGCCATTTTGTTTGTAGATTCTAAATATATATATATATATATATATATATATATATATATATATATATATATATATATATATATATATATATTAAAAATTGGAATTAGATTGCCTTTATTTTTCCATCTCCTTCAAAAACTAGTTTTTAACAATAAACATTTTTAAAGAGTGATGTTCACCGTATACAACATTATTTTTTTTCTATGAAGGATAAGATTCAATTTTTTTGAATTTAGATTTGTAACTATGATATCTAGCACGCTCATTTGGTTTCATAGTGTTTTATTGAATAATTTTTCTTAATTAATTTTTGAAGTCAAACCAATTACAATTTAGACATAGGTGGACCGTATACAACATAATTTTTTTGTATGTTTGTTGGATCAAGGACATGAATATCAAGCACATACATATTTTTTAGATTTTTTTTTTATAATCTACTATTTTTTCACATGTGCAGAACAAAGAGCTTGATTTTTGATGAAAAACCTACATTCACAAGAAATTAAAAAATTATAATAATCAAATTAAATATATTTAAAGTTATATTTTTAGGAAGCTTATAATAAGGACTACATACTTACGGAATATAAATTTTAAATGAATTCATTTGATCCCCCAAAAGGTAAATCAAAAGTGGTTTTTTATCAGCATTTTGATAGGTGTAGAGGAGACTCCATTATAGGTATGGTTTAAAACTAGCAGGGTTCTATCCAAGGAGGTTTGATCAAACCCTCTTCAATTATAATCCTTTAAATTGAACCTTTAAATGCTTAAATCATTATATTTTCTAAAAAATATGTGATTTTAGCAAAAATTAGGATGTCCCAAAAAGTGTAACCCACTATTGTAGCAGCACCCAATTATGAATCCACATCATTGCCACAAGCTCCCATTGAACCGTGGTACCAATATCTCCATGGAAACATGATAAACATTCTCTAAATTAAGATCCTCCATGGCCCCAACGCAATCAAAGAACTCAACACCATGAGCTCCCAAAGGGAAGAGTACAAAACATGATCTCCAAACCAAGAAGATACAACACCGCCAATCCATCATTGTCAAAAGCTCCCACTGAAGAGTGTAGTCAAGCTATCCATGACATCATGATAAAACCTTCTCAATGAAGAACAACCATAATCATGATCCTCAAGCCAAGAAGATACACTACCACAAAAAAAATCAGGAACCAATCCAACACCACCAACAATGCACCTGTATAAACAATCATGACACACCAAAGTCCCTAAAGCATAAGAAACATCCATGACATCATGATCACCACCAAATGTACCAGCAACACAATCCAAACATGTACCACAAGTCTACATAACATAGTCAACTACATAGGTCTCACATTGTGACTTCACTTGGTAATACCATCTCTCCTCCCCGACATGACAAGAAACCCAACAAACCAAGTGACTAGATCGAGCCACCAAACTGAAAATGCATCAACAAAGAAGTATTTATGGGTATAGACAACCCATATCCGAGTCATAAATGTAACCTATAAATATAGACCACCTACAACATTGCATAAATTGTATATAAAAATCAAATGATGCACTGATAACCATGTCAAATGAGAGTAATCGGAGATGCAAAATTGAGTATACAATGAATCCATCGTCAAATCGCCAAGATCTAATCATCCATAGAATCACAGTATCACCATAGTCAAAATAACCCATAAACAACTCAAATTAGAATAAAAACAAATAAACCATGCCAAAACAACTCCAAACCTGATCCAATGTGTAGTGCTCTAAACAAGCTTTTTGTTGACTATTCGAAGTCCAAAATTTGACTTCTCAAAGCTCGATGTGAACATCTAGCTTCTAACAAGGAAAACACTATTAGAAAAAAAAAATATGGAAAAAAATTGACACCAAAATGTAGAGCATAGAGTCACCTTTCCAACGAGTCTAAAAAGTTGAAAAAAGGACAATCTAGGCAAAAGTTATGCCCCTTGGAAGAAAATGCACAATTTGCTATGTGGGAAAAGAATAAACACCCCCTAGTGGTGCATTGGTGGCTCGCCGGTGATGGCAGAGCCACACATTTTCCTCCTTTGGACCTCATGTATATATAAATTGTAATTTAATTTTAAAATATTTTAAAGAATGGACGACATAAATTTATTAGGGAGGCTTTAAATTTTATACCAACGAAATTTTTTATTTAAGGCTGGCTTTTGATTTATTTCTCCCCCCGTGGGGGGCCTTGAAAACACCCTACCAGATGAGGGCCCCACCAGGGGCTTAGCCCACTAATAATGGTACCCTTGTCAATAGGCCCTACGACTGTAGGGTGTAAGCCCTGCAGTATCGCAGGGTCTACTAGTACGGGGGTTCGACCCCCCCGATTTTATTTTATATTTTTTAAAAAAACTTTTGATTTTAATAAATCAACCAAGTTTTTTTTTTTTAACATTTTTGTATGAATAAATTTTTAATGGGTAATAATATATATATATATATATATTAATTTTTAATTATTGAAAACTTACAAATTTGATGGTTGTACGGTTAGGGGGCAGATTGGGCAATTTTTTTTGCACTTTCCATAGTAACCAAAATAGGGCATATTTAATATGATTTTTCATCTCTCGGCCAACCTAGATCCAACTATGAGGTATATTTTATCTTAGGAGGTCATCTACAATATTTCCCCCATAAAACTCTCATTTGAATGCACAACCAAGAAAACCTTTTTACCCACCATTTTTCACACCCCAAATCTGCAAACAAACCATCATAACAACAAACCCAAAATCCTTAGATATACAATAAAGAACCTAAAAAACTTTCATATCTTGCCATTTTTTTCATTCTCTCATGCAATTCCATAGATTCAAACTTAAACAAGATTTTCTCAACCTAGGGTTATTCAACCACAACGATGGCTTTGATACCAAATGAAAGGAAACTTGTAGTCATCTAATGACAATTTCCACATAACCAAAAAATGAGATCTATACAAATAAGTATTCAAAATCTATATGCAAGAGAATAGTCAACATACCCATAAAATATGACACAAGATATACCCTAGGAAAACCCTCAAGAGGGAAAAAAGCAACGTCCAAAAGTATCCATCACTAATGTATTTTTCAACAATAAACATTACAATACATCTTTAGAGACTCCATGAATACCATTGAAGTATCAATCCCTATCCAAGCAATCGATGTGAACAAACATGTAACCACACATCCCATGCCATGCTTTAAAACCTCACAAATGCTAACAAGAGCTAACCTACAAATTGACCAAGCTTAAACAACTACCCTTGTGGTTGCTTTTATAGAAAAAGGCTCCCAAAAAACTACCAAGTGGTATTACATAAAACCATGTGACTAAAACCATGAGATTACAAAACCATGTCCCCACATTTTTTTTTTGACAAAATTGGCAAGCCACTATAATATATTATATATATACATAATTAGTACAAATACCTGGTTCAGAGAGCATACTGACAGGAAAGAACCAAGAAGAAAACCTCCGGTTATAGCTCAAAAAAGTACAAAATATTACAAAATTATTTTGCAATTTACAATATTGTTCCAAAATGAGGTCACATAGCAGATTTTACAAATACCATATGTCTACAAACCCATCAAATGCAAATTTACCCTACTAAAATACCCTTTTAATCAATTTAAAATTGAGCCATAAATTTTTTTTGTTCACGCACAACAGGCCCCCTGCAAAACTGAATTATCTTTGCCAAATTCATCTTCAACAAAATGCAACAAAATTCATGAACTAACACTATTCCTCCATACGTTGGACACAAACTGAATTTTCATCCTGGGCTTCACCTTGGCCAAGAGGAGTCAATTCTTTGGAAAAGAAATCAAACCCATTAATCAACACCTACGCCTTCTTTGGCTGACCAACAATATCAATATGAGCCCTTGCAATGAAACCTTGATTCACAGCTTTGGAGCTCTATGCGAAATATTTCCCTTGTTTTTTCTGCTAAGACTTCCGCACCTGTTTCATAAGACATTTTTTTGTTTGTACCAACAAAAGAGGAGTTAAATAGAAAATGAGGAATATGATCACGGAGATGAGACACAACATATAATTTTTATTTTATGTCAATGTCCATAGACACACAAATCCTTTTGCAGTTTTTCCTTAAAACTTTTAAAAGCAAATGATCATTTCTAAACTGGAGGGCCAGCCTAATGGCTTCATAATTTTCTTCAAACCCCGAGCGCAATTTGACATGCTCTCTAGGGAATAGACCTTCAATATACCCTTCCCCATTGAACAAGTAATAATATTGCACCACATTTATCAAAGCATTTCTATCAAGGAGCTAGGGATTAACAATTTTTTCTACAATTATCTCTAATTCCTTCAGAGATTGAAGCAAATCCATGGTGTTAGATAAAAACACAGATAGAACCTGAGATGGGAATATTAATCGACGAGCTCTTAGACTGGTGATCTCCATGCCAAGCACCGACCTTATAGACTCCTCCACCCTTAGACAATCAACTTTAAATATCAGGCTAAGGTCCTTGTGAGAGAGGCTCTCCTCAAATGGTCATTCCCAAGGCTAAATAGGGCATTTAATCCTAAAATTCCATGGTCGAAATGTCATAAATCCACTTTGCAGCACAAAAAGAGCAGAAAAGGAAATACACTAGCAGATGACTCTTCCAGAAGAAACTTGAATGCAAGTATGATGAAAATGATAGATAAAATGCACTTTAAAAGCCCAAGGAAATCGTTAATTATGTTTCACATTTTTCAAAGGGCCTAATGACGGCTCATGCAAGTATAAATGATTAATTGAATCAAATCCTTTGCAATATACAGGCTCATGCAAAATCACTTCAAGTTGTTGCTTAACTTAAATGTCGAGTACTATAATACATCTGCAGGTACTTTCAAACCAAGCATCGTAGGATACACCATCATTCGCTGAGGAGGTGGAAAATTTGGAGGTGGCAATATTTAGCATTGCATGTTAAGGCCTATACCATCACTAAATCATGAACATAACACAAAGTTTGCTAGAGCAATTCAGTTTTCCTTAAAAGTACCAATGACGACATCTTAATAGGCCTCCAGATGACGAACACTTAATCATTACACAGTAATGAAATTTTTAAAATAAAACCAAAACACTCAAATTTCCCATCCATAGTTGACAAAATTCAATTGCCCATCCAATGTCGACAAGATAAAATATCAATAACCCCTACCTTTCTGATTAATGAATAGCATTCTACTATATTTAAATTGTTTACCCTTCCTACAGGTTTAGAGAATTATGATTAACAATTTCAATTAGATGAGGGAAATCTTCAAGTGGAGAGAGATCAGCTAAGATATATATTTCCTGCTTTGCGCTACCCATATTGGCTAGATAGTCTGCTGGATTATTTCCTTCTCTGTAAGTATGTGTGATCCGATAGTTGTGGAATTTATCAAGCAACTCCCATACTCTTTGAAGGATGTATTGAAGACTCCAATTTGAATTTTCTTTTCTTTACATGCATTGATTATTAAAAGGGAATCTCCCTCAATACGAAGGTTCTCAATACCCATCTCCAAATCCATTTCCAATCCCATTAACAAAGCTCTAGATTTAGCTAGATTATTAGACCCTCTGAAAAGATATTTCAAACATAAAGCTAATACCTTACCCTATGAGTCACACAAACAAATACCTACTCCTGATTCTCCTAGATTTCTTTGTTTCCATTGATTATTAAAGAGTAGATAGCTGATAAATTTGTTTCCATTGAATGAAAAACAAAGAGTAGAATGATGGATATGACTTCTGATAAATTTTCTTTCTGTGATAGAAAAAAAATAGTAGATTATGTGATTGAAAATATATTTGCATTCATGACTGAAGTATAAATAGGAAGATGATTTGATTGTTGATAAATTTGCTTTCCTAAAAAAAAAAAAAACAAATAGTAAATGATGATAGAGTAGATTGATTTGATATTCAGATAGATAGATTTTGCATTGATTTCATGATATGAGTCACTTAGATAGATCATTTGATATGGTTCACTGCTATGATGCACTGATATGGGTCACTGATAGGGATCACTAATAGATAGATATGGGTTGTGATTGCATGATATGAGGCATTGATAGATAAATCACATGATATGAGTCATTGATAGATAGAGAGATTTGGATTGACCTTTGCACAGTCAAGGTGTGTCGGGACCACGCAAAAATCTTGGGGTAGGAGGTGCAGGAGGCGGTGGACTTCCATAAATGATAGATCTCCAAGGAGGTTGAGCATTATCGGATCAGATATGAGGAGTTGTGCCCTCCCGATCATAGAGAGCCTTACCCTTGATCCCACAGTAGATCCAGGAGTAGATCACATACTATGACACACAACAAAGGGGTCACAGGGCTGCGACAGGATCCTGACATAGGGGGTAGTTGCAGGCCACCATCCTCTAGACCAGCTCCATCAGGGGGCTCTACTAACTAGCCTTGATTTATTGATGCAATATTATTGATGTATATCATTTTTGGACCATGTAAATTTTTTTATTTTATCATATCTCATGTATCTCTCTATACTTATCAGTTTCATTGGACATTGGACATTTGTATGTATTTTGGATGAGCGATGATATGCAACAACGATGAGTTTTGATGATGTGTGTTTTTGATGTGATGAGGTGATATGCATGTATTTCGGCCTGATGTAGTATGGATTTTGATATGATTTTTATGCTATGATGACGATTTGTGATGTGTACTAATGATGTCATGTAAGTGGATGACCTAGGATGTTTGATTATGAGAACGTGCATAGAGATATATGATATGTTTATGAAAAATGATGTGGAAATGTAATGTATGCATGAAATGTTTGTTTTTAGATTTTTCAAATGCAAGGAATAATGATGATGTGATGAAAAATGGATGTTTATGTTTATGAAATGCATCATGAATTTGTAGTATGTATATGATTTTAGGAAAAGATTTGAAATGATATGTAAGATGGGTCAAATGTTATGTGAAAAATGGCATGATATATAAATAATATGAAAATGATAGATGGGTAAAGATATGATATGAATGTAATGTGACGAATGATAAATGATATGAATAATGATATGAAGTGAAATGATTAATAATAATGAAATGTATGATAAGATGATAAATGGTATGTAATGAAAATGAAATGGATATGAAAATGATAAGTAAGATGTTAATTATATGAAAACGATAGATAATATGAAAATGAAAGTGATATGAAAATACCTAATGAATGATATGAAATGATAAAGGATCGAAATGATATGAGAATGAATGATAAATGCTAAACTATATGATATGTACAGGACCTAGACAAAATGATAATGATTAATGAAATGAGGATGAAGAAAGATGATGATGAAACAAATGTCCAAATGTCCTCCACAAATAGTCCAAAGAGACATGATAGTCATTGATGTTTTTATTCAGCCTTTCAAAACTCTGATGCAAATCCAGTATGCAGATATGTACAATGATCTAAATGAAATGCAATGAAACAAAACCAACTATTTGTTGAGCCCTTTGTTAGCATTCTTGAATCATCATAGAGTGTTTTAAAATGTTGGAAGTATGTACAAGCATCAAAGGGGAAATTAGCACCAATGATGACCTGAGTACAACTTTCATGGTTTTTCATATAGCAAGTGAACACAAGCATCGAGGTATAATTGAACCGAGATGACTTGAGCATTTCTTGCATAAACAGACAAAGATTAACCACTTTCTAATGCAAATTTGGAACTGTCATCAATGATACGCTTTGAAAATCATGTCTCGCGACATATTTGCACCAGATTGATAGTCAATCTCAAGACAACAGACAAAGAAAAATCATTCTCTTTCCTCGCCACTCTAGTTCATTACATCATCGAGTGTGCTCTAGAGAGATGATATCGAAAATTAAACAACCATTGTTCAAAATATAATACTGCTATTCCAAACATTATTCAGATTTTAGATCATCCAGATATGAGTCATGATATGGTACTTGCTGAAAACTGTTGTGGTATGGATCAATGATTGGATAGTTGCTCATAGGATTTGATTGTTTGTTTGCATGATTGGATTCTATGTCATTGTCTAGCTATTTCGGTAGAACCTGAAAGTTGATTATCCCTAGTATGTCAAAATTTGCCCCCAGTATTGGCACAAATTGCTAAAATGATAATGTACAACGATCAAGCTATGGTAAGACATCGTTCTAGGAAAATGATGGAAGTATGATGTTGTTATGACCCTAGGATGATGGATGAAATGAAGGTTGAGAAGCTAAGTGCAGAACATGAGCTAATAGATGGAGAGCTACAAATAACGTCTGTTTGCCATATTTTCACTATCTGTCTTTATTGCATTTTTTTGATTTCTTTTTGATTTTTTTGTATTTTTCTTGTCAATAGACTGCATGTTGTCAGGTTTTCACCCTATGACGATTTTTTTGATTTTTTTTAGATTTTGATGTTTTTTGATGTTTTTTGGATTTTGACGTTTTCTGTTTTTTTTGGATTTTGATGTTTTTTGATTTTTGGATTTTGATGTTTTCTATTTTTTTTTGATTTTTGATGTTTTTGATTTTTTGGATTTTTGATGTTTTTTGGTTTTGATGTTTTGATTTTTTGGTTTTTCAAGGACATTTAAGATGGAATGGGATGACCAATTGAAGAAACAAGATGCCCCACAATATAAGAGAAGATGCATGATGAAGGATATGGTATGGAAGATTTGGATGAAGTGAATAGGATAAGATGCATGATTTTCAAGAAGATCCTTAACCTTGTCAAGATCAAAGGTGAAAATGAGGATGATGACCATGAATGATAAGAGGAAAATTGAAGATAGTATATGGATAGGGAGATGGATATGAAAGATAATATTTGCATGATAGGAGGATGGAGGAAGGGTTTAAGCATCAAGTTTCATGACTAATATCCCTCGAATATGTGCTCTAATAGACCATGGGAATGGGAATTAGACTTATAAATGTTGGCATGATAGTAGAAGCTAAGGCCTTATTCAAAGCTTTGAATTAAAGGAGGAGAATGGGGATTGGATGTTGGATAATGGATAGGAGGTTGGAAGGCTTGGTGATGGATAGATGGAAAGGATGGAAAGTTTAACATTGGCACACAACTTAAAGGGTGATGGAGTGATGGAGGAAAAATGGATTTGGAAGGTGATATGTTTTTAGATGGGAGATGAGGAGAAGCTTTCGAATTAGCCAATTTTGATTTTATTGCTTCTATGAGACTTTTAGGAATCCACATGACTTTTGATTTTGATATTTGCTTTATGGGCCTTTGTGGCCTTTGAGATTTTTCTCTTTGATTTATGGACCTTTGCGGTCTTTGAAATTTTTCTTTTGAATTGATGGGCCTTTGTGGCCTTTTGAATTTTTCTTTTGCTTTGATGGGCCTTTGTGGCCTTTTGAATTTTTCTTTTGATTTTTGGATCAAATTTTCTTTTATTTTTGCATGACTCTTCGAGGAGACATGTTGATCCTTTGATACATGTGGATTTTTATATTGAAGCCTTTGACATTTGGCACCCAAATTGCTTCCAAAAGCAATGTGAGGAGTGTAAAGAGATGACTGATATGGAGGTATGATGGATGAGTTAATGTAGGAAGAATTTTGAAAGTGGTCAAGGATGTGTGCCTTTGTTGTTCTTGAAGAATAGGAGATGGAGAAATGTGGGACCCTAATATGGATGGAAGGGTTGATGAGCTAGGGTTGGGATGATAAGGACCAAGGATAGATGGAAGGTTTGATGAACTAGGATAAAGACCTAGGATAGATGGAAGGTTTGATGAACTAGGATAAGGACCTAGGATGGATGGAGAGTTTGATGGACTAGGATACCTAGGTTGAGCATGAGGATATGGATGTGCTTGGACAAAAAGGGGTTCTAGGATACCTTGCTCATGAAGGCCTAAGCCTTTGCCTTTGTAATTCATAATTTGCACATTCGTTTACCCATGGGATATGCATTGTTTGTGAAACAAGATGTGAGCCCATTTTGAGGAGGATATGATATGGATGAAAGGATAGGTGTTGGAAGTAAACTAGAGTGGATAAAGGTGGAGGATCCCAATTTATAGGTGTGGGGTTCATGGATAGCTTGAAGAGGTGTGAGAGGCTCTTGACATGAGGATGATGGGATACTTTGATCTTGACTAGGAAAAGAATTGTTAGATGAAGGAGATGGAGTAGCTTGATCATCAGATGGAAGGGAATCTTTGGATAGGATGGAAGAATTATTCTGCTCTTGGGATGTGATGGAATCATAAGAGAGTATGGATTCATTGAATGGGGTGGACAGAGAACTTGGAAGAAAATTTTGTTCTTGAGATGGAAGAAGATTATCATGGGTGAATAATGAAAGGAGGGGATCATCATATGGTTCTTGAGAGATGGGATCTTGATCAAAGATAGGAAGGGTTTGTAGAATGTTTTGATCAAGATGTGTAGATTGAAATGAATCATTGGATGTAGAGAATATGATAGAAGAAGGTGATTGAATGGAATTGTTATCTTGGGTGAAATAATCGTGAGGTTCATTTTGAATTATGGGGGATGAAGATAAATGCATGACATGACAGGATTGGTCAATTTTATTTGATGGCTTAGATTTAGGCTTCTTATTTAACCTTTGCAAAAATTCAAAAACATTGAATTTGGATGATGTTGTTTTCAGAGGAGAAGAGGTTACATTCATATTTCCATCAAAGGACTTCTTAGTTGTGCCCCCTTGTATTTCCTTGATTTTCCTTTGGAGTGATCTTATTTGTTGGGTAAGAGTACTAAAATCATTTAATGGAGTTTCAGTCTTTTTAGGATCTTCCTTAATTTTCTCCATATCGTAGTCAGAGGGAAATTTGGCACCTTGGTTGCCAATAAAAGAAAGCAACCTTCTTTATCTCGCTCTAAGATCTTGTCCAAAATTATGTGAAACTGTGGATCCTATTCAACTTCTTGAATCATTTCATCAGTTATTTCATCATTTGAACTATTCCCAGTACGAAACCTATGAAAAGGATTTTCTTCCCTATCACCCATGTTGTAAAGTGGATCTCTTCTTTCATCTTCTTCTTTGTGTTTTTTGGGACCTTGTGACAACAGGCATATTCTTTTGAAATGTTCTTCTAAACTTAGATCACAAGTTTGAGAAGTGCACAAATGATGATGTATTGATCTAATAAGATGAAAATCCTATGATTTGATCAAATGACGTTTCTAACTCTTGATTGTGGCTTCCAAGATGAAAGGATATCAAAATCCTATTAGGGAAGTTGAATCAATAATCATAAAATTGTTTGAAAAGATGCACTTTTTGAGATTTGATCCTAGTCTCAAAAAATGATAAGTGTATCAAATAGCCTAGTTTATTTTCAAGATCGGTGAATGATTTGGCTGGGATGAGTGGGATATTCAATTGAGGGTTGCGGTATGAAATCAAACTCAAGAGGCTAATTATGATTGTGTCATTGAGATAGAACTCTTCTTTGGAAATAGGCTCGGGAATACAAAGGTTCTATAATGTACTCGTTAGTAAATCCCCTAACAAAATCTTGGTACCTATGAAGGAGCAAGACGTTTCGACTCTTGTAAAGGAATTTTCTTTGTTGCAAAGTCTTTTTGTAACCTAAATGTTTCTTAGATTTATTGATCCTATTAGAAATCGACTTCCTAACAAAAGTGGTGGATTTCCAATCTAAGCATAGAAGATATCAGGGATGTAGCTAGTCCAATGATGGTAGAAACTCAAATTCTGGTAGAAAGGTTGATTTAATCAAATTCTTAGTGCTTTCTTGGATGATCTTAATCTGATTTAACGTGAGGAAAACACAACAAACACTCTGAAAATAGTTGTTCTTTTAAGCCCTAAACATCGAGTGTATGTTCAAAAATGTTTTCAAGAAATGTTTTCACAGGTTTTTGCATAGAACAGACAATTCAGGAAGACCCGCTCTTAGTGCTCAAGTAGGTCATCATAATAATCAACAACCCACATCTTAGAACTGCGTCGACTCACACATCCATGTCACCCCTGAAGGGGCGCCCGTGTTTTTGTCTTTTTCAGGCGCGTACTCAGAGTGACAGAAGTGGATACCGAATCCCCTGAACAAATGGTCCTTGACAGTTATATGGTGAGTGTCTTGGGGGCAGATTCTTCCCTCCCCTTGCACTGTGATTATTAGGATGTTCAGAAACTGACTCGGTTGGATTCTACACTAGGTTCTTAGTAAGGGTTTTCGTTCGGTCGGAAATAATAAACTCCCTCAAGAGACCTCCCAACCTTTAGAACAAAGGCATTGGGGATGGTTATCTTGCACACTACCGAAAAAAGTGGGTTTCTCTAGATTTGCTTTAAATTTTATAGTGGGGTGGAATAGCCTGGCTTTGGCTTGAACCCACTTGGGTCGTTCCTCTTGGGTGAGTACTTTTTCCCACAAGAGCAGGCCCTCTAAAGGATGTAATAAAGCATTAAAATTGTAGAAAATGAAAAGGCAAGTCTAGTATTTTGATCACCCAGTTAAGGGGAGAGCATAGACCTATTGCCACAGACAAAGCAAACAGTGTTCTTTTTAAAGCCCAAATGACAATGATTTAATCTATGTGAAGATGTTGCTTCACAACAAGCATGAGATTCATTTTAACTACAAAATCAATGTGTGGTGACTACCCTAGGATTGCTTCATTTTAAATTCCATGTCTATCCTAGGATTGGTTCATTTTAAATTGTTGTGCCTACCCTAGGATTGGTTCATTTTAATCCAAAAACAACAATAAAACCACTAGTCGCGGTCGCGTCGGATCCAAAGAGTAAATTATACAAATTACAAATGTGCCAAAACAAAAGTCATGCACTGAAGAATATGTGAGAATTTAAAAATTTCAACTCTATCAAAGTTGATAAAAACCTACACCATTGGATAGCTTATTAAATTCTACCCCATTTAAAAAAAAAGCTTTGAAAAAGACCAAAATATGACCAAGATATGGCCATTTTAAGGTTGACTATAAAAGTGCTAAAACAGAGGCCATATGCTCTAAAACAGTCCTCGTATGCGCTAAAAGAAGTGCCAGATGTGCTAAAAGAATTGCCAGATGCGCTAAAAAATGCTAGATGCGCTACAAAAAATGCCAGATGCGCTAAAACAAACAGTACATGCGCTACAGAAAACCTAAAATGCTCTAAAAGAAATCCTAAATGCGCTAATCTAGAAATGCAACTTTTTAAAACAATATTTTGATGAAGTGAGCTAATGTATGCGCCATTTTGTTCCCTATATGTGCCATTATGTTCTTTAGATGCGCCGAAACAGTGCCCAGATGAGCCGAAAGACTTGCAAAAACATTCAAAAAAGCCCTAGATGTGCTACAGAAACCCACGAATGCGCTAAAACAGGAAATTTTTTGGAAAGCCGAACTCCAGGACGTGAAAATCCTATCAAAAAACCTACAAGTAGATGTCAAAAACGGGGCAAAAGCCCCACGGTGGGCGCCAAAAATGTGTGATCAATTTTTAAGTGTATGAAATAAATGTAAATTAAAACAAATCAAACACATCAATAGAACATTGTATCAAAAACAAAAAATCAAATACAAGGAATGCAAACTTAGTATTCTGTCGTTGATGTCGTCCTATCGTCCTCTATCTCCACTGTTTTTGTTGATTCCAGCTTGCTCTCAGATTGTGTGTTAGGCTCAACAAACGGTCTTCCTAGAGAACGAGATTGAAGATGAATGCATGCTAAGCTAAGATATGAATAAAATGCTTAAACTAAACATGATTGCTAGAATGTAAAATTACAAAATTATGAATGCTAAAGCTGATAATGCTAAAATGATAATCGCCTGTCTCTAATGCAATTAATCTCTAATTAGAACCAATGCTTGGATTTGCAGCAGTATTTATAGAGTTTTCAAAAGCTTCTGATTGGCTTATGCAATCAATGACTGTGATAATTCTTGGCAGATCGAATGGTCGAAGATGGAGAAGACTGGAGAGAAAAATAGAAGAAAAAAAAAGTAGGATTTGTTTCTTCTTTCATGTAAAAGATAAGATGAGATGATAAAAATCATCTTTTTAGAGGATTTTGGAAAGATTTAAGAAGATAAATAATGAATTATACATTCAATTATTTATTTATGAGTAACATGGAGATTTTTCTCAATTAAATAATCATTTAATTAAGGTTTGAAGAATAATAAAAGATTTCATAATTAAATAAAATATTTAATTATGATTTGAAAAGATATGAAGGACATTAATTAAATAAATATATTTAATTAAAGATATGAAGAGGTAATATGAGATGATAAAAATCATTTTTTTAGAAGATTTTGAAAATATTTAAGAAGATAAATAATGAATTATACATTCAATTATTTATTTATAGAAGAGATAAGATGAGATGATAAAAAATCATCTTTTTAGAGGATTTTGGAAAGATTTAAGAAGATAAATAATGAATTATAAATTCAATTATTCATTTATAGGTGGCATGGAGATTTTTCTCAATTAAATAATCATTTAATTAAGATTTGAAGAATAATAAAAGATTTCATAATTAAATAAAATATTTAATTATGATTTGAAAAGATATGAAGGATATTAATTAAATAAATATATTTAATTAATTTTTTAGGAAATGACATGTAGATGAAATTAATTAAATAAAATATTTAATTAATTAGAAGAAAGATTTTGAATAGGAGAAAGGAAATATTTTACATTTAATTAAATCAAAAGACTTAATTAAATTCACAAGGTGATAATTAATTAAGATAAATAAAGGGTATTTATTTAATTAATTAAGTAGACATATGAATGTGAAATAATTAAATAAAGTGAATTTATTTAATTAAGGTGGAAGAATAAAATGAATGAACAATATAATTAAATTAATTAAATTTAATCATATGTAGAGGACTTTAGAGAAATTAATTAAATAATAAACATTTAATTAAATGCCAGGATTAATTAGACACGACCAATTTTATGCATATACAATAGTTATCCTAGCTAGTAAAGGAGGAGCTAATATCTTTAACTTCTTGAACACTCACATTTACTACCTTGGAGACTGCTTTCTCAATTTTAGCATTCACAACATCATTTGAAGAAGATGCTTTCCTAAATATGCGTAAATTTCTTTCCCACCAAAGATTCCATATGACTAGAGCTGGTATTACTCTCCATATACAAGAAAAGAATGATGATTTGTAAAGAACTGGCCAGCTTTGAAACAAGTCCCATAGGGAATTTGGTAAGGGAGTACAAAAATTAAGTTTATTAAGAACAAACTCCCAGATTTGTTGCTCAAACTTACATCTTATAAATAGGTGATCAACATCCTCAAGCTCCTCATTACACATAGGACACATGAAAGGGTTAGCTATTTTTAATTTAGCTAACCAATCACTAGTTAAAATACAATTCCTCAATGCCAACCGTGCAAAACTCCCTGCCTTGGGTAAGACTTTACTATCCCAACAAAATGAGTAGGCCCTTTGGGAAAGAAGATGCCTTGAATTCTGATTTAAAGCCTTACAACCTTGTTTGACCATGTAATTTCCATCCCTTGAAGGAGCCCATATCAGTTTATTTGGCTTCGAAGAGAAGTAAACCATTCTAGCATCCAATATTTTCTGTAAAACACAACACTATTGGGAAGACAAGGAGGGATCTGCTATTCTCTTCCAGGTAACTTTATCTAAAATAGGGTCAACCAAATAAACATAATTCAACAAACATTCTCCCCAAGCATCTTTTAGTATTTCCATTAATGGAAGAAGATCTCGATTATTTTGCAATGGGGGGTTGCCATTCCAAGAATCCATCCAAAATTTGACACTTTGGCTATTGTTTACCTCCCATGAAATGTATGAAACAACTAATTTCCTACATGAAATCAGAAAATTCCAAATGGCGATCCTTTTGGAGGATTAGCAACAATGAAGATTCTTGTGGGGTCCATATTATCTAAATATTTACCTTGCATAATTTTACACCATTTGGCCTTTGGGTTGACATACATTTTCTAAGCAAGCTTTGCACCAAAAGCTTTATTTCTCTTGGAGAGGTTGAGAATACCCACCCCTCCTTGAGATTTTTCACATGACATAGCTTCAAGGGATATTAAAGGCACCTTCTTTTGATCATCCATATTACCTTTCCAAATGAAGTTTCTGATCACTCTCTCAATTTCTTCAATAACAAACTTTGGAGCCTTTAATACTGTAAGAAAATAGTTAGGGATTGAAGAGAGGACAACTTTAACTAATAAAATTATCCCAGCTAGGGACAACCATCTAGCCTTCCAGATCGATATTCTTGATTTAAGCCTTTGAATTACTTTAACCCAATACACTGCTTTATTTGGGCTTGCAAAGAATGGGATCCCTAGATATGAGCATGACAAAGTTGCTTTTTGAAAACCCAAAACATTGACTATCTTCTTCTCAATGGCCTCACTTGTGTTGAGGATGTGAATTTTGGATTTTGAGGCATTTATCCATTGCCTTGATGTTGTATAATATTTTTTTAAAACATCTTTTATTTGATTTGCTTCTACCAATGTAGCTTTCCCAAATAAATTTGTATCATCCGCAAATAGAGAGTGAATAACTACTAAATCTGTATCCCTTTCCATAATCCAAGAGTGTGTTTTTTGATGATAAATCTACTCAAAGCCTCCACCATGATAATAAAAAAAAAGGGGAAAGTGGATCCCCTTGCCTCACACCTTGGGAAGCATTGAAGAAGCCTATGGGGGATCCATTAAGTATTATTGAAAATTTATCCCTTGAGAGGTATGCAATTATCCATCTGCACCATCTCACAGAAAAAACCAAATTTTAGCATTACTTTTCTTAGAAAGCTCCAATTAACCTTGTCATACGCTTTCATCATGTCCAGCTTGATGATGATTGAAGGGACTTTATTAAATGATATGGAATGTAAGGTCTCATGAGCCATAATATCCCCTTCGTATGTTTCTCTTCTCAGAACAAAACCCCTTGTTCTTGAGAAATTATCCTTGGGATAATATGCATCAACCTCAAATATATTGCCTTGGAAAAGATCTTATAAATTGTGTTACACAAAGATATTGGTCTATAAACCACAAATGATGAGGTATGACTAACTTTGGGAACAATTACTATGTTGGTTACATTAAATTGTTTGAGAAAAGATCCAGTTCTTCTTGATTCTTCAATTTCCCATAAGAGATCAAAACACACAATATCCCAACATTTTTGAAAAAAAATGCAGTAAAGCCATCTGGCCTAGGAGATTTATCTGGAGGCAAAGAAAAGATTACCTTTTTAAGTTCCTCTATTGTAAAATTCTTTAATAACTCTTCATTCTCCTTTGTAGATATGAGTGTCAGAATTGAATCCAATAATTCCCCCTCATCCTTTTTCATTTTTCTCATTTCTGTCCTATGGGGCAAATAGGAGATCAAAAAAAATCTGACACACTCTCTTCTTATGTCTTCCTCTTTAGTAAGCCAATTACTCGTGGGAATCTCCTTAATAGCTTGAACAACCTTAGCAACCCTTTTTATTTGGGTAGATGTATGAAAATACTTAGTATCTTTATCATCCTCTCTTAACCACAATTCCCATGATTTTTGTCTCCTGTAGGCTTCCTCTCTTGCACACTGCTCCTCCCAATCCACTTGCAACTTCTTTTGCTTTTCATACAGTGATTCATCCAAACCCCATTGGATAATTTGTGCATGAACATCTTCCAATTCTTTGTGAATGATCTCTTTATGCTGAAATATATTTTTAAAAGTCTCCCTTTTCCATTTCATGAGTTGTTGTTTAATGTACATTAACTTTTTACACAGCTGAAACATCATTGTGCCAAGCTCATATGGGGTTGATAACCACCATTGACAAATCAATTCTACAAAGTTAGGATGTCCAAGCCACATGCTCTCAAACTTAAGTGATTATTTGAAAGGAGAGAAAGATATATTTGATATACTAAAGGAAATTGCATAATGATCAGAATCAGGAAAAGGAAATATCTTAGATGTAAACTGGTGGTGAAAATTAAACCAATTTGAAGATAGAAGATATCTATCCAATCTCAATGCAATCTGTAAAAAACCCTTTATTCGGTTAGTCCAAGTGAACTTGTGGCATGATATCCCTCAAAGCATTGGTACTGATGAAATAGCTAAAGTCAGCCATTACTTTGGGCGGAGGACTAATACCCCCAATCTTGTCTTGAAGTGATGTGATGGAGTTAAAATATCCCGCCAAGATAAATTTCTCATCTCCCAGATCCAAAATTGCTTGAGTGAGGTGATCCAAAAGATTCTTTTTTTCCACTGTGGACGATGGGCCATAAATATTGAACAACTAAAATTTGACATGAAATTTAGTCACTTCTAGCAGTTTCCAGTTATTTTTGTTTCTAATCAATACCACAAAAATCAGCTTTGGATTCCACAAAGCAACTAATCTCCCAGAGGCCCCTTGAGTAGGGGAATGCTCTGAATTCTACATGTGCCATTTTTGAATTGTCAATTTATATGTTTCATTTG